>OVAN01007511.1:0-19561 GCA_900406275.1 Anastatica hierochuntica | reverse complement strand
CAATAGGGTAAGTTCAAAACGGTTTGTTCCATGAGATTGAAGAATCTGATCGTCACCTTTTGAGAATCTTTTGCTAATCGTTGTTACTTTATTTTAAACACATGAGCGATTGATCACCAAATGCATAACGGAATCATCTACATAATGGAATCAAATCTGATAACCTGATCACCAAATGCATAAGAAAACAAACAAAAGTAAATTTTGGCTTCAGATAATAGAACACAAAATGTAATATCATCAAATAATCCTCAGTTTTGTTGTATTCCCCAATACAATAAATTAGAGAAGATTAAGGCAAATTTGAAAGAGGAATCTATAATAGTTTTGGTCAAAATTTAGTGTTTTTCTAATTTAGTTTCAAAAGTACTAACCAATAAAATTCATAACTCTAAAACCACTCGAATCGTGTCAATTGATAAACGAAACACTATTTAAATAGAATGATAATCAAAAACGTTATTTTAATAAAATCGAGAGTTAGGTTATTGGAAGAGATTATTGTGAAATCTAACCTGAGCAGGCATGATTTCGAGCTTGCTTTGATAAAGAAGCTTCTGTTGTATTCAATCACCGCCGTCGTGCGATGTCTGACATCTTCGTCTATGTTTACTATTTTATATAATTTCTTTTCTTGAGTAATGAGTTTGTGATGGTTTTAGGTGTTTTATAGAGATGAAATCAAGGAAGCCAATTCGTAGGTATAGACGTTTCTGATTAGCGTAAACTTAGAAGAGGAAGGTCAAACGTTTGAAATCTAAGGCAAGATACGTGAAGTTAGGTTGTCTTCAAAAACTGACGTAGACATTTTCAATTAGTTCTAATATGTGTTGATTTCATATGATGATGTGGCAACTTTTGGAATCTTTGTATTTTGCTTAGGTGGATACTCTAAGGAGTTAGTATTAGCTTCTTTTAAATAGTTAGATTCTAATATTTTTGTTATCAAATGGAGCAATGTAATCCTTTGATAAACTCGGTTCGGATCGTCCAGTCCCACCAATTGATCTGTGACCCGGTCATTAATGCAGTTTGGGAAACAAAAAAAACTGGCTAAAAACTTACTATCCAACTTGATCAAATAACTCATCCTTCCGATTATCTACAAAAATAACTGATTTTATTTTCTTTTTATTATTTAATTTTTAAAAAGAATTACATCAGTTAGATGGTTTTAATAATCAAATTGCAAAAACTCCCCTTTGGTGGGCTTAGGTCTCTCTATTTCATCTAGAGGCTTTCGCTCTTTAGGTGTTTTAGAGCAATTTGGAAAAAAAAACAAATCGTGTCTTTGAAGATTGCGGTTTTTTAGTGTTCTTTTTGGTGGTTTTCGTTGTGATTTCTCTGTAACTGTTGTGTTAGAGTGCGGTGGTTACAGTTTTTTCACTTGAAGATTGCCTATCTCATTCATCCTTTTCCCAATTCTTTCTTCGTGTGTGACCTGTCATCTATTGTAAATTTTGTTTTAACTTGTGTTCTACAAATGGATAGTGAAATGGAGAAGGCGCTCAAGGCGATGTCACTGGCTGATGATGAGGTTTTCTTTACTCTTCCCGATTTACCGGAGTATTGCTCCACCGAAATCAATGCGCTTAGTCTGATCGGTCGTACTCTAAATCCTCCATATCAACCGATGGAAGATCTTATTTTGGACTTGCCACATAAACTCAAAGTTGGAGGACGTGTTCGTGGCATAGCCCTTAGTAAAGATCGATTCCAGTTTCTGTTCAAGTACAAGGAGGACATGGAAGAGGTTCTAAGGAAAGGCGCTTGGACTTTTAACGATTGGTCAGCTGTGATGGATAAATGGGTTGAGAATCCTCCTGTGGATTATATGCTTTTTCTTCCGGTTTGAGTTCAAATCCGCAACATTCCGCTCAACTATTATACTAAGAAATCCATTTCTAAATTGGGTGAGCTTGCTGGCCATGTGGTGGAAGTAGCTTTTGATGAAGAACGATCACAGAGAAAGGAATATGTACGTGTTAAAGTCCTTTTCGACATCTCTAAACCTGTACGCAGATCAAAGGTGGTGAATTGTCCCAATGGTGATGCTGTTAAGCTCCTCTTTGATTTCGAACGAATTCAAAAGAGATGTTATATTTGCCAACGTCTTACGCACGACAAGGCATCATGTCCAATGCTTCTTCATGTTCGGCCTAACGCTACGGTTATGGAGAAATCATAGTCAAATGAAGGTTCTGTCTCGGCTCCGATCCTCTCTGAAACTGATCCACTCTGGGGTGTGCTCTCGGAAGATCAGGTTGGTTTGGATCCGAATACGGGACGAAGGAAAATTGCTCATGAAGTTCTACATGAGATGAGACAATACTTGATGGTTAGTGATGAGACGGAACGTAAGGCCTGCATCTTACACATTCAGCACACGGTTAAAGAAGCAGAAAATGATCCTGACAAACAGAGAACTCTGCTCCATTTAGAAGCCCCTCTCGTCTTTCATTCTAATGTTGACAAAGGTAAAGGGGTGGTCTTTTCGAAAAGGCCGATAAATGCTTGACACAGAATGCTAATCAGGAAAAGCTTTTGGGCTCTGCAATCAAAGCTGGTTAGGCTGGGATCTCTGCGGGTGTTTATCCTCCTTTTGTGGCTGAGGATGTGTTTTCTACGGCTGATTCACATACTTAGAGAGGAGTTTCGACGGTTCATGTTGGCTTGTCATCTCAAAGCCATTCCGGAACCTCCTCTGTCTCTTCACGGAGCCGTAAACGTCTCTCCAAAAATAGGAGACTTGCTTTGGCTAAACAAAGGAATCATCAGGCTACAGTATCAAGTGTTAAGGTGACTTATAAGCGAAAGGCTACTGACAGTGTGGGCACTCCATCCAAACTTCCCAAGTTGAAGGAGAATGAGGCTGTTCCGAGTAAGGAACGGCCGAGGCAGATATGAAAATTCTGAGCTGGAACTATCAGGGCCTGGGTCTGGACCTGACAGTTAATCGTCTTAGGGAACTTCGCAAAGAGTTTTTCCCTGAGATTGTTTTTCTAATGGAGACGAAACAAAAAAGAAACGTGTTAGTTGATTTACAAGTTTGGTTAGGGTATGATCATGTATATACGGTTGAACCGGAAGGTTTGAGTGGCGGTTTAGCGGTTCTCTGGAAAGATTGTGTACAGTTGCAGTTTGGTTTTGTAAATAAAAATATTGTGGATATCGAAGTTCAATTTGGTGATTTTCGTTTCTTTTTATCTTGTATATATGGCGACTCTGTTTCAAAGTTGCGTCATTTAGTCTGGAAAAGATTGTCTCGATTTGGCCTGCATCGTAAAGAAAGTTGGTGTCAAGTGGGAGATTTCAACGAGATCCTACATAATGATGAGAAATTAGGGGGGCCAAGACGCGATGATAGTTCTTTCCTGGACTTTGCTAATATGCTACAAACTTGTGACATGACAGAGTTACCAAGTATTGGTAATGGTTTTACATGGGCGGGAGTAAGACATAAGCATTAGGTTCAATGCAAGCTTGATCGAGCTTTTGGGAATCGTTGTTGGCTTCAAAAATTCCCCAAATCGCAGCAGAGATTTTTGGATCGCACAGGGTCGGATCATCGTCCTGTCTTGTTGAATCTATTGGGGGATGATACTGGTTTTCGTGGACAATTTCGGTTTGATCGGCTTTTGGTTGACAAAGATGGTGTCAGAGAGGTTATCTCGCAAGCATGGACTGGAGGTGCTGTTTTGTTTATGCAATCCGTTTCCTCTCATATTGCTGCTTGTCGAAGAGGCCTTAGTAAATGGAAACGGGACAATCCTTCAAATTCTTTTGTTAAGATTCAGCTCTTAAAAGCTGCTTTGGAAGCTGAGTCTTCTTCTTCCTCCCCTTGTTTTGCGCGTATGCAATCACTAAAAGCTGACTTAGCCTTAGCTTATAAAGATGAAGAAACATTTTGGCGCCAAAAAAGTCGTGAGCGATGGCTTCAAGCGGGAGACCGAAACACTAAGTATTTTCATGAGGCTGTAAAACAGAATCGGAAGCGTAAATGGGTGGCTAAGCTGATCGATGATTCAGGTCAGGTTCATAAATCTGAAGAAGCTAAAGGTATTGTGGCTGCCAATTATTTTCAGGATCTGTTTCTTTCGACAAAGCCCACTGACTTTGAGCCTTTATTTGCTGATTTTCAAAGCAAGATTACACATGATATGAATCAGATTTTAATAGCAAAAGTTACAGCAGAGGAAGTAAAGAGTGCTGTGTTTTCGATCGATCCCTCGAGTGCTCCTGGAGCCGATGGCATGAGCGGTCTATTTTTTCAACGCTTCTGGGACATTATTGGTGCCAAAGTGACTGAAGAAATACTTGATTTCTTTCACCAGGGCTCTTTTCCAACTGACTGGAGTTATACTTTAATCTGCTTGATACTGAAGAAAGAAGTATCTGATTTTATGACGGATTTGCGACCGCTAAGCCTTTGTTATGTGCTCTATAAGATTGTCTCCAAAGTTCTTGTGGCTCGCCTTAAGCCTATCCTGCCGGTGGTTGTATCTGCTACACAATCGGCCTTCGTTGAAAAGCGGCTAATCTCCGATAATATTTTGATTGCGCATGAACTTGTTCATAGCCTCAAGGCTCATCCGACCATATCTGCAAATTTCATGGCGATAAAGACAGACATTTCCAAGGCCTATGATCGGGTTGAATGGAGTTATTTGGAGAGATTATTAGCGGCTCTTGGTTTTCATGAGAAGTGGATAGCATGGACAATATTCTGTGTTAAATCTGTGAGTTACTCAATTCTTATCAATGGTCAGAAGCATGGGTTGTTGGTTCCGGAACGTGGACTACGACAAGGTGATCCGCTCTCACTGATTCTTTTTGTGTTATGTACGGAGGGCCTGATTCACTTGCTCTTGAAAGTTGAACGTGCTGGCCGCATCGAAGGGATTCGCTTTGATCCTTCAGGTCCGATGATCCATCATCTGCTTTTCGCCGACGATAGTTTATTCTTGTGTCGAGGTTCAGTAGAACAGAGCCATTACCTAAAGGAAATCCTTCACATTTACGGTTCAACTACTGGATAAGTTATTAATGAGAATAAATCGTCAATCACTTTCGGAGCCAATGTGAATATGGCTCAGCGTGAACAGATCCAAAATGTGCTAAACATCCGTAAAGAAGGTGGAGCTGGGACATACTTAGGGTTACCGGAGTGTTCCAGCGGTTCAAAGGTTCAACTTCTTAGTTACATTCATGAGAAACTACAATCCATGTTGAGTACCTGGTTTTGTCGTAATCTATCACAAGGAGGAAAAGATATGTTGTTGAAATCTGTTGCTTTATCCATGCCGATTTATGCTATGTCTGTCTTTAAATTGCCTAAGGCGACGTGTGAAAAGTTAAACAGCGCTATGGCGGCGTTCTGGTGGCGTAATGCAGAAGACAAGAGATCGATGCATTGGATATGTTGGGACAAGTTATGTCTACCCAAAAAGGATGGAGGGATGGGCTTTCGCGATATAGAGCTCTTCAATCAAGCTCTGTTGGCTAAGCAAGTGTGGAGAGCAATCAACGAATCTTCCAGCCTCTTTGCTCAGGTTTTAAAGAGCAGATATTTTGTTACCTCTGATATTTTAAACGCTGAATTAGGTTCGAGAACTTCCTATGCCTGGCGAAGCTTGATCCATGGTTGAGACCTGCTAGTCAAAGGTCTGCGCAAAATGGTTGGCAATGGCTGTTCTATACATGTTTGGTTAGATGCTTGGATTCCTGCAGAGACTTTACGACGCCCCTATAATCGCAACCGTACAATTGATCTGAATCTCAAAGTTTGTGACCTTATCGATCAGTCTACATCTACCTGGAATCGCGACAAGCTATATGCTTTGTTCATACCTGAGGATGTTAATCGTATACTGCGTATGCAGCCAATGTTGCAGGTTGAGGATTATTGGATTTGGAGACATAACAAGGATGGTAACTACTCGGTTAAATCGGGATACTGGCTTAGTCAATCCATTTATAAAACGGACCTCCTGAGAGAAGTGTCGGTCCGCCCATCCTTGAATCCTTTAAAAGAGAAGGTTTGGCTGGTTAATGCTCCTCCAAAGATTAAGCAGTTTCTGTGGAAAGCTTTAAGCGGAGCTTTAAGTGTAGCGTTGGCTTTGAAGAGTAGGGGCTTAAGAGTGGATTCTCAATGTCAAGTATGTGGAGATGGTGAGGAAACAGTAAACCACGTTCTGTTTTCTTGTCCAAAAGCTAGACAGACATGGGTCTTATCGGGTTTTCCTGCTCCCACAAATGGCTTTCACCCTCTGTCTGTGTATGAGAATTTTAGCTTCTTGTTCGATACTTACAAATCTTTGTGTGTTCCTCTGGATATTCGTAATCGTTTTCCCTGGATTCTGTGGAAAAATCGAAACACGCTTATCTTTAAAGG
Source organism: Anastatica hierochuntica (assembly GCA_900406275.1). Classification (NCBI taxonomy): domain Eukaryota; kingdom Viridiplantae; phylum Streptophyta; class Magnoliopsida; order Brassicales; family Brassicaceae; genus Anastatica; species Anastatica hierochuntica. The sequence goes on along the minus strand of OVAN01007511.1, from coordinate 13,167 downwards.
TCGGCAGTTTAATGTGCTAGAAAGTCTTGTGAAGATCCATAATGACTCGGAGGAATGGCTGCTAGCTCAGGTTCATGAATGAACATCTCAGTCACGTTCTCAGGTGGTGACTTAAGCTCTGAAAATACAGAACCAGTGGCAATCACCATCGGTGGAATGGTTGAAATGTAATATCGGACTCCCTTGGTCTAAGAAGAAGCTACTCGGGGGTGCTGCTTGGATCCTGCGTGATTCTGTTGGTAATGTTAAGTTACACAGTCGCCACGCCTTCTCCGGCATGGAATCTGTGATGGAAGCTCAGTTCCATGGTGTTTTATGGGCTTTCGAAAGTATGTATAGTCATCATATCGATAAGGTGATCTTTGCATGTGACGCTAAGGAGCTCATTGGAGCTGTCAATCGCCTTCGTGAATGGCCTGCACTTAAGGGTTTTGGATCGGTTCTGATGACAGCACTGAGGAGATTTGAAAACTGGGAGTTCACTTTGGAATGTGGCAATGCAAATCGGAGTAGTTTTTTGATGGCTCGAAGTGTTTCTATGGAGGATAGGAGGCAGTCTTATGTTGCCTTTGGTGCCCCTAGTTGGCTAGAGCCAGTCTTGGAATCGGAAAAGAGAGAGAATAATCTTGTAACTTAGAAGTATATTCTCTGCTTTTAGTAGGTGCGTGTGGTCACCAACTGTTTTACCATTGCAGTAATCAATGTTTTTTGGTGGAGAGGAATCGGAGAAGGAAACAGCTTATCCTGGAGTTTAGCTGTATATCCGCTGCTTTTAGTCTAAGAGAATGGTTATAGGTATTCTGCGAATGACAGTGTTCCTTTTGTCTCTCTCTCTTGTGGTTTGATGCCAAGCTCTGCTTTTTCTTATGTTTCTGTGTATTTCGTTTTCAGTTTATATGCTGTTGCGCTTTTGTCTCCTCTGTATATTCTCTTGCTTTGTTTAATTGAAGCTTTTTTTCGGTTGAAAAAAAAGAAGATGGTTTTAATAATCACTAAACATATAGTCAATAAATAATAATTAGATGTCACATAAAATAAAAAAATAATATGTCTCATAGTAGAAAATGAAAAATATATAATTAATTTTTTAAAAAGATTTAATAGATTATTTTAGTTACTTTTCATATTTTCTAATCTATTATAAGAAATATTCATTTTTTTTGTCAAGAAATATTCATATTTCTCATTTATTATTTTTGTTAGATATTAAAATTTTCAAATTTATATCATATTTAATTTTTTTTATATATAAAATAATATAACATTGATTATAAAAAGTCAATAATATATTGATTTGTGGTATGCCTAGATCGATTCAAAATAATCCAGATTTTGAGTCAAATTTCAAAACATTGCTTTTTATTTTTTGTTGGGCAATCCTTTTATAGTTCTTTCTTTCGTTAAAAAATTGTCATCTCTGCTAAATAATCTTATGTTTCTTTCTTACATTGGCTCGACGGCCAGATGAGATCACATCCCACATTATATCATGCTTTTGTTTAAATAAGACTAAGTCATAGTTATGTTTGTGTATTTCGATAGTTATTTATATGTATATATAGAATGCAGACTTAACATTCAGATATAGTTCATTATTTTATTATGTGAATTTTTATTATTGTTATTACAAATTTTGAGAAACAAATAGAAGAACAATTTTTTATTGTATAAATCTTTTCGTTCCATCTACTGACATCATATCATCAAGACAAACGGTCTTCGCTTGCACCACGCTGATGATTTTTTTTATAAGTTTGCTTCCATTAATATGCAATTAAATCGCGCATCTTCGGGGAATCGATCCTCTGATCTCCTCGTATAGAAACATTAATTAACCACCGGTCAACCAAAGAGCTTCCATAGATATAGTTCATTTATGTTTCTGATTTATGCATCTAAATAATGCATATTGATAAAACTATGTTTGTTTGCGTGTATGTAATTTGTTTATGTTTCTGATTTCTGCATCTAGATAATGCATATTGATAAATCTATGTTTGTTTTGTATGCCTGTATTCATCATTTAGATACATTGGATTTTAAAAGAAAATTGATATTTTGAGGTTTTGCAAAAAATATAATTATGCCTATTTTTGTGAAAATAGTATCTCGTTCTTTTAGGGAAATGTTAATTTATGGTTTTTGTCGTTCTGGTAGAAAAATGTTATTTCACGGTTTTGGTGGAGAAACAATATTTTGTTTTTTTTTTCGGAAAACACTATTTTCAGTTTCTGCAGAAAAATGGTTTTCGCAAGTTTTGCGATTTTTGCGGAATAAGGTATTTGTGGCTTTTACGGTTTTGTAGTTTTGTGAAAAACAGGGACTCACAAGTTTTGTGACTTTGGTAAAAAAAATATTTCTCTGTTAGTTAAAACGGTAATTTACGATTTTGGCGAAAAGGATAATTAACGGTTTTAGCAGCAACGATACTTTGTGGATTTGATGGAATATTGTATCTTGCTGTTTTGTTATTTTATTCAAAAATACTATTTTGTGTTATGACAAAAGTAGTATTGTTTCGATATTTTAAAAATGATAAAATTGTGTAATCTTAGTAGAAAATGCAATTCCTATTTTTATATAATATATATATATATATATGTTGCAATTTTTGTGGAAAAAATTGTAATTGCGTTTGCGAAAAAGTATTATTTTGTTTTATCAAAAAAAAGAAAAAGTATTATTTTGAGGCAGAAAACGTTTTTTTTTTCTAAAATGCTAATTAAAATCGCACATAAAAGAGGTGGAAACATATAGTTTTACCGGAAGAGAAGAAGCAGAAGTAAACAAATAAAAAGTGTAGCCGCACTCAAAAACTCCCAAAAATTGAAGAAACAGAAAAGGGAGACAAATGAAAACCAAGTTGGTCCCATATCCATGTCGTCTCGGTTCGTGTGTTCCTCAAACTCCCACTTTCCCTCCTCTTTTTACTTTATTTTTCTTTCTTCTTGAGATATCAAAAAAAGAAACAAAAATTAAGAAAAAAACAATCAAAAGTTAAAAAAACAATTTCATATCTTTCACACACACTTACACACTTGCAATCTTGCACAGTGTCTCCCATGTTACTGTACAACGTCCCCATCTCAGCTCCTTCCACGCTTATATATATATAAGCCTTAACTCGTCCACTTCCTCTTATTAAAACCTTGCTTATTCTCCATTTCCTCTTTCTCTCTAAGGACATATACATATTTTAATGGAGGATCTTGATTTTCGTTCAAAGACATCCACTTCTCGTCTAAAACTATTTGGATTCAACGTCAACGGAGAAGAAGATTTCTTCGATCAATCTGTCAAAACAAACCGATCATCCATATCCCCGGAGCCTGGCGAGTTCCCGGCAGGATCCTCGGGAAGAAGTGGCGGTGGTGTACGAAGCCGAAGTGGAGGAGGAGGAGAACGTAAGTACGAGTGCCAGTATTGCTGTAGGGAATTTGGTAACTCGCAAGCTTTGGGCGGTCACCAAAACGCTCACAAAAAAGAGCGTCAGCAGCTCAAACGCGCTCAGCTTCAAGCCACACGTAACGCTGCTGCTAATTACTCTGCCGCTGGATCGGCTTCTTCTTTTTTGCGGAATCCAATGGTTTCCGCCTTTGCTCCACCACCTCATCTCCTATCATCCTCTATGTCGTCTCCCCCAGCCGGAGGTCACTGGATGTATCTTCCACGTGTCTCTCCGTCTCAGCTTCATGTGTCACATGGATGCGTGATTCAGGATGGTGCGAGTGCGGGTGCGGTTGGGTTCTCGTATGATTCTGGATTTGGGATTAATAGGTCTCAGACGAGACATGGGCAAGCCCACGAGCCTCATATAAGTCATGGGCATGCCCATGAGCTTACACTGAAAGGGTATCCCAGCGAAATGGAACCCACTTTCGATGATGGTTTAGGGTTGGATTTGCATCTCAGTCTAGCTCCAGCGGGTCATCCAGATCTTGGAAGTATAAATAGGTTATGATTAGCAACGCCCATGTAAATTTTTTATATTCTAATTAATTTATTATTTAATTTTTAGTGATTTTGAAATGTGAGGTATTGTTTGTCTTGAGAAGAATGTTCAGATTCCAGTTATGTTTCAGACCTAGAGAAAGCACGTCTGAGAATGCTAACCAATTCATGAACAAAATTTCCACAGGGTAATATTTGTTGGGGCTTGCCCTGTGCCACTAGCTAGAACCAAAAACTAAATAATATATTTGTTGTGGCTAAATTGTATAATCAAACAATAAAAGCTACTTATTTTACTTCTACTATATTAATGGTATGGAAGGTTAGAAAAAAGGGATTTCATAGAACGCTTAACTAGTAAATAAAAACTTACAAGATTAGTGAATAACTAAACAATTTTTCATTATTTAGATCCGTTAGATATTATTACAACTTTTTATCCACCACACTGTAGTGGCCAACATAATTCAAAAGCAAGTATGAAAACTATAGAAACTTTCCTCACAAGTTTGCAGCAAATATTTAACTTAGAATTAGTTAAAAGGGCCACATTCAACCTTTTTAGTGTGCGTTTGAAATTGATTCGGCTCCAAAGCTGATTCTGAAGTCTATGCACAATCCATTTTATATTCTTTAATTTTCAAACAGAATTATATTTGGTGTCTTTGCTTTTGCAATTTTGACATTTTATCTTAAGGTTCTCATTTAGAACGAAAGTATATATGGGAAAAAACTTTTTATGAAAGTATATATGAAAAAAAGTTCTTTTTAATTTCAGGATATTGCTAGGCCTTTGTTTCAACACGCTTATATTTTCTATAACATTGCAGTTTTTTTTGTCCATGTTCGATACTAATCTACCACAACTCGGTAAAAATTAAAGCTTTTTCATATATGGTTGGGGTTGTAGGACAACTGAATATTTTTGTAACACCTTCGTCCGCTTCTTTTGTGTGCTTCCACACCAGTCCCTGGGTCTACGGATCCACGTTATCCGACGGTCGGAAGCACTATTTTCGAGGAGGTTTTATAGAGTTGATATAATGTCCCAACAAATCACCATTCAATATTTTCTCGTGTTTTGTTTTCACTCGCATGATTCCAAAAATTACTTCTCGGATGGTCAACCATTCTTGTATTGCTCTAGCACAAACACGCTTACTGTAAAGTTCTATCATGACAAATGACCGACAAGATAAGTGCATTTTGATGACATAAATAGTCAAATCAATTATTTTAACGACGAAAATGGTTTCTTCTTCTTCAAGGTATTTTTGTCCAATTTTGCTTCCGATTTGAATAAAAGTAACTTTTATCCAACTGAACTAAACTTAAAATGTTACCTAATCTTTTAGAAGTTCTAATTCAAAAATGTGTGATATAGATTTTAATAAGCTCCTTAAATTAATAAACTAAAGGCATAGTCACTTATATTATAGAGGAATCTTACGCTATCCTGACAATTAAGAAAATAAACCTATATTTTTATGTAGACGTGGATGTGCAATAGCAAAAGAAGAAAAAATGTTCAATTACAAACTAGTTTGGCTTTGGTATAATAATTTAGAAAATATTATCTGTCACAAGCTAGAGAGAATCCCCCAATACTGAAATCTAAATTAATTCTTCTTAACTACAATTTGATAAATGTAGGGTAGACCAACGCATTTAGTATTTAAACATGAAATGGATTCCTAGTCATCATGACCCTAAAAATTATGATCCATATTTGATTATTATATGCGTATTTAATATTGCAATAAGCACATATAGAAAGTACTTTTGATTTTTGAATCGTTGATTGGTCGGAGACTTCGAGGATGTGAAGAGATATATTTTAGTTTCATATCACAATGTTCCACGTAAGATACTTCCCTACAGATTAGGGGAAATGGCGTTTCCACAGTTGTTAATGAGCTTCTATCCCACACAAAAAGGTGTAACGAAACTGTAACGGTCATTTTTTTTTCCTTTTAAAGAATTTTCTAACGAGTCCAATTCTTTTCAAATTTGTTTCTTTCAGGAAAAAAAATTATTTTTAACTAGATGGTGCCCGCAAATTTGCGGATGTAAGTAAGATAGACAAAATATTTGAATCCGAAGAATCGAAGTGAATCCGATCCAAAAAATGATTTGAAATCTAAATTGAAATAGATAAAATATTTGTTTGGATGCAAAATTTCAAGAGACGAAAAACCGAAACCTATCGCGGCACTGTTCAAAATATTCCGAGTATCCAAAAATACCTAACTTATAGTTATATATTTAAATATATGAGTTATTTTAGTTATAGTATCCAAAATATTTAAAATACCTGAAAATATCCGGATTATCCAAAAAATTGGATTGTTGAGATTTTTTAGATATATTTACATTTTTTTGCATAATTTAAATTGGTATCAAACCTGCAAAGATAATAATTGAATAGAACTTAAACATCTAGCTCCGAAAACTCGTAACCTCAATAATCCGATTGAACTCGAACGCTCGTTCGAACGCTCACCCTTAGATAAAAGTATTATACGAAGGATTTAACTATAATGTGATATTTTTATGTTTACTAATCATAATAAAATATATAATATTTATTTCATATTTTCATTTATAATAATTGTAATTTGTTTTTATTGTTATATATTTTCTAATATATTAAACTAAAAATGAAAAATTGTTCAGTTGTTTGCTAGCAATTACTCAATAACTAAAACGTTTTCTAAATGAATAATCATTGTAAGGTCTCCATCAAATTTACAAATTATTTTTAAAATGTTGAATGTAAAGATTTGTTATTTTACTCAGTTTCTTCTCAAATTATTTACATTTTAATTATCTTGTAAATCAAGTTAAAAACTCGACTTTGTACATCAAACATTTAATACACAAGAAATAAAATCGATATTAACATGCAAAAATTCAAAATTTTTATAAAAATATAGATAATTCAATGTAGAACATGTAAGATTGAATTCTGTGTAAATATGTTGATATGTATGTTTTTGAGTATTATTTTACTTTCCATGTAAGAATCAATATGAATTAATGTATACCTAAGAAAAATTGTATATGATATATAATGGATCTAGAAAATCAGTCTATATGAATTAATATATTTAAAACTTTTAATATGAAAATTTTTATTAATTTTAAACAAGGAATAATTTTTCCATTAAATCTATATATTAATTTTCTATAAAGCTTTTCATCATTATAAATGGAAAATTCTATGATTCTATTTATTTGTTACATTAAATATTAATATTTTATGATCTATAATTTTTAAAACTGATATAAGATGATTTTTATTCAAAATATTTTATAATTATAAATATATACTATATATATATTATTTTTAAAAATAAAATGGTATAAGTTGATCATGCATCTACCTAATATATATATATATATATATATATATATATATATATGAAACGGTATATGATGATTATGCATCGACCTAATTAATTTGCCCACTCATCTCAACTAACATCCCATAGACTTTAATTGTGAAGTGAGTTTGCCACATGTATTCATTATAGTGAGTTTCAACCAAAAATTATGACATGACAACCTAATGTATTTTGATTGGATATAATTTAATTAATAATTTATTTATATATTTTTTATTTATTCTATTTGATAATTCACATCAAACTCCTTCTAAATCATTTTAATTTATTTAGAATTTCATTATTAATTTTNATTTTTTTTTTTTTTTGGTCACGCATTATTAATTTTTTTATTGAGTGTTTATTTAATACATACGAGTGACTAATTCCATGAGTCTATATATATATATATATATACACATATATGTACCAACACTAAAACATAACTTTTGTGCAACTTTCTTAAATATTTGTTCTCTATTTTGGAGATGGTTTATTTATAAATTGTTGCAAATACTTTGTGTTAATTTCAATTTTTTAAAAATTTATAAATATTTTTTATCAATTATTATTATAATTGATGTTAACTTAATTGTTTACATATCGTGGACTCCTTAATTTTAACGTTTACGACAAAAAAGAAATAGTTTGAACATATTTAATTAAACCCATTTTTTAAAAGGAAAAAAGCACATAGAAATTATATGAAATTTAAATATACACTACGCGCATAAAAAGTACTTAAAAATAACTAATTAGTCAATAAAATATGCTTTAAATTTTTATTCATCTAAATTTCCTTATGATATGGCCATAACTAATTCTAAAAATTATGTTGCAAATACTTTATGTTAAGTTAATTTTTTTTTTTAATTATAAATATTTGTATCAGTTATTATTATAATTTGATGTTAATTTAATTGATTATATGTCGTGGCTCTTTGATTTTAATGTACAAATTAAAAAAGAAACAATTTGAAATGCTTTAGTTAAATCCATTTAATGAAAGGAAAAGTACCTAAAAATTATATAAAATTTAAGTTTACGCTACGAGAATAAATAAAACCTAGAAATAACTAATTAGTAAATAAGGTGTGCTTTAAAATCATAGTATGTATTTAATAAAAAACTAGATATTACAAATTTTATGTTTAAAGAATATAATTTCTATTGTTTGAATATGTATATTTGGTATTTAAATTTATAGTAGGCTCACATATTAAAATTTATATCTAATTTCAAATATAGTATGCAGAAATCTTATATTTTTGTATAACACAATTAAAAACGTGAATTTTAATGTATAATATAAATCATAACTTTAAAATCTGCGTAAAATTCGGGAACACCACCTAGTTATTTTATAAATAGGCTATAGTTACAAGAACTAATTAACATCATTCTCTTGTGAATTAACTCAAAAAACATGTTGAGTGCACCATTGCATGGCGAGAAGACCGTTGCATGTATTTTATTATCCTGAAATAAATTATATTAAAATTAAAATTATAAATAACAAATAATATATGTACAACAAAGACCATGTAGTTATAATAATAACACAATTTAAATTTGAATGATTTTTAATAACCTAATAAATATATAACTCGTCGCTCAAATCTTACTCATATATAACTTTAGTGTACAACAAAAGATTAAATTTTATCACGTGTATGCAAGTAAGTATATTAACATGCATGCAATATTAAAGTGCTTTGTTATAAAGAGTTATATACAAATATAGACATTTAAATATACTTTTTGATCCACTAAAATAGCCTCGAGAGTTTCACCAGATGAAGAACATTGACGCTAAACACGAAGTACTTTTACGTATATGCTCCAATTACTATGCAGAAATGGTTTAAGATTATTGATTAAATCAAATTTTAGTAACGACATCGAGTGACTTTTTAACTTGGTAGAGGATATGTTCGATCTTGCATTTTTTATATGTTACAACCACCCATATTTATACATTTCAATAATCTTAGAAGCTAAAATATTTTAATAATTATTTCCAAAGTTACCTCGATGATTAATTGCCCTTTTCCATATTTGTTAATCAAATTTATAGGGAATGTCCGTAAACTGTTAAAGTTGAATGTCTTGTAATTATGAGTTAATGGGGGCAATGATTTTTTCACTTATAATGCAATTTTTTTTACTTAAAAATATATATTGTTTAGGCAAATTTTAAATACATATTTGATTATATAATTTAAATGTATATTACATATAAATAGAATAATCTAATGTTTGGCAATATAGTTAATAATTGTTGATTTAAGAATAATGTTTGGCAAGTAAGTTTAAGTAGTTCATGGTTTATTTACCTATTTAGAGTTGAATTAAATAAATCAATATTCAATTAAAAAATCTAAATCTTTCAACCAATCAAATTATAAGGTTAATGTTGAAAGCTCTTATATGAGTGACACATAAGCAAATTTTACTTAAGTATACTTTGATTTAATATATAGGAGGATTTTGTCCCACATCAAAAAGTCGAAACCACTCACCTGTTTTCTTTCTCTATATAAAAAACTCCACTATTTCATATATTTTCATCAGAAACAAAACAGTGCTTTGTTAAGGTACCGTTGGTCATTAATTTTTCCGACGGTCCCCACCATCCACCACCGCGGTTAAATTTTCCGGCGAATTTCCAATAAATATTTCGACAAACTTCCAACAAGTTTTTCAGCAAACATTCAGAAAGTTTTTTCGGTGAGTTTTTGTGTGAATTCCGATTCAGAGTCTGTTCAAGCTTTGGAGGTCCAAAACCATCTTTCTCGAGGCTAAGGTGTGGGGTAGACCATAACTCCTCTATCTCGACCTAGACACTCTTTCTCATATTAGTCTAGAACTGGAACATGGTTGTCTCTATGTTTGAGTTTTATTTGTATTGTTTGAACCAGACTTATGATTAATAGAGAAATTTACATATTGTTAGATTCACATATTATTGTTTTGTTGTCCGGCTCGAAAGAGTATACGACTAGGTGATTGTTACTCAGAGTCATGATGGATGTAGTATGTGGCTCGGCGGAATAAACGACTAAGTAATCATCACTTGGAGTCATGATTGTTGTGGTATACAGCCAGGTGATCGTCACTCAGAGCCATGAAGTGCGTGTAGGATGCATGCACTTAGTATTTACATTTTATGTTACAATTTAACTAGGGATAGTGTTTGTAATTTGGGTACATTAGGTATTGTGTTTGTTGCGTGTTTTAGGAATAGTCTGACATAGTTAAAGTGCTAAGTCGGGTATGTAGACTTATTGTCCCCTAGCGTTCCCCACCTCCCTGAGTAACTTTATGTTGCTCACCGCACCCCCTCTTTTGCCTTTTTCGTCAGGTGAGACTGATGAGTAGCCTAGTGAACTAGACTGGACTCATGCTGTTTCTGAGTTTTTATTTTATTTTTGAGACATTATTTTTTTAATGAGATTTTAGACTTATTTGGTTTTAGTTTTTTAGATTATTGGTTATTGTGGTCAAGGTCAAGAATTAATAACATAGATTTATTGTTTTGTTGATTTACTTGAGATACAAGTTAGGGTTAGTGGCACGTCATTCTCGAGAGAGATATGGCAGTTGTTATAGAAATTTTTGTGTCGTTATTGATACTTGGTGATTACCCACGTTACGCTGCGAGTTTTTGAATGTTATTCTTAATCAAACAATTTTACAATTTTACTTTTATATAGTTATGAACTTTTTCCATGGATACTATGGCTATTATGGAAAGCAAGAAATAAAAAAAAGTTTTCCAAGGGGTACAATTAGATACATATGAGATTTTCAAAAATGCAGAGACAGACTGCAAAGCATGGAAAGATGCATAAATCTTGATCCCATCCGAGGGAGAAACGACATTTGTGGATCAATCAATTTATGATGGCATATGTTGCCAAGTAGATGGGTCCGGGAAACAAACAGACCCAATGTCTGGACTTGGCTGGATCTGCAAAGATAGAGATGAAAAGGTAATCTTGATGGGGGTAAAATGCCAACGACGGAGCCTTTCACCACTACATTATGAGATGGAAGCTTTACTTTGGGTGATGTCGGAGATTCACAACCGCGGAATAAGCTGCCAGTTCTTCTAGACGGATTGCGCGAAGCTCGTGAATGTAGTCCATAATCCAGATAGTTGGCCAGCACTTTATACGCTCATCCAGGAACTCCAAAGACTTCAAGGACTTTCTCCAGGTTTCAAGCTATCCCTCATCCCGCGAGTGACCAACACCCAAGCAGATAGCCTGGCCCGCGTATGTCGTATTTTCTTACATGATTATGTTTTTCTAGACTCTGATCCTCCAAATTGGTTACCCAATTTGTTAGATTTTATTTAATGTGTGGTTGATAAAAAAAGTTAGAAATTTGAATTATATCATGATGTTTTATAAAAGATATCAAATTATAATATAGCTGATTAGAAGATAGAGTTATTTTACAAAAGATAACCTCTCTTATATATTTAGATAGGCAATATTTGATGTTTTCAATTGACAAGTGTATTTTTTCCATTGGAATCTAGTCTTAGTTGGAAGAAAGTCAAATGATTTGAACTTTATTAGGATCCTCATATTCGTGAAAATCATTGGATTGAACCATAATCACGAATCTCATATTCTAATGAACATTGAGAGAAAATATCCTCAAAGATTCATATTTATTGAGATAAGGATGATTATGAACAATTAAGTGGGAATATTCTTTTTGGGTAAGATAAAATCAAAGTGGTAGTTATCCATGTATTTCGTAAAAAAAATGAAAATATCAATTTAGAGATATCTATATAACATTATAAGAAAAATCCTAAAGAATAACTTCCTTTTACTTAGAATACACACAATTTCGATCGAGCTCTTGCTCATTCGATCGGAGCTCAACAATCTTGAATACTTACTCACTCAAGTAGTAAGGCAACTCAGCGGGCTCAAAAAGAGGCTTCCATACAAAGCCACCTATGAAGCGAATAAAGAGCATTTGCACTCTTATTGGGATAGGTGGGGTTCGGTTAATCAACTTCTTCATATTGTTCATCATTATCTTCTCTCCCCAAAAGAATAATAAAAGAATCCCCTAAACATCAACAATGATAAATCCTTTCACGGTTAAGAAGATATATCTTAATGATTAAATTTATCAGAAATAGCCAAAGACAAGTATCTTATCTGATATGATATTTCCTGGGGAGATTAGGGTCCACGGACCCTGAATCTTTTGATCATCAATTTTTTTAATTCAAAAATAATCTCTTTTGTTCTTAAAATTTCACTAATTGTAAATAATCAATTTTGTCATAACGTGTTTTTGGAGTTCTTATAGTTTATTAAAACTTCTTAAAAAATTTCATGAGAGTTATTTGGTTATCTTTTGTTTGAAAACCTTTTTTTCTAAACAAAAAATGACAAGCGAGTGAACAATTGAATGACCGCATCAGTTGACTGAAATGTATTTTTTAAAACCACATTACACATATGCTGATTGGGGGTGGGTGAACAGTTTCAAAGACATGGTTAATGTGGCTAAGATTCTAGAGGCATATGAGCTAAGGCACCGTCCATTTGGTCACCCAAGTTTTGCAATAGATTTGATGCATTTCATTGTTCTTGTAATAATGTTGGTTTTAGTTCAAAATCTTATGATGTTTTTATTTCAACAAACTATCCAGAGAATCGTTTACTTTAAGTAATAATAAAATTGCGCTAGTTTTTGTTTTGATTCATGAAAAGCTCTGGGTTGATATATGTCAGCATATATTTGTGTTTCATGTTACTTCCTCCCAATTGTGGATATATAGAGTTGCATATAT
>OVAN01007510.1:0-19562 GCA_900406275.1 Anastatica hierochuntica | reverse complement strand
CGTAGGTGTCCCTTCTTGAGCAGCTCGTTGACTTATATTCTTAAGGATATGCAATCCTCCGTTCTGTGACTATAATCATCGTGGAAGACGCACCATTTGTTCGGATTCTGGCGATGGTCGGGTGACCTCATCTTCTGGGGCCATTTGACTTGGCCTCCCATCTCCTTCAGGACTCCTACCAGCTCTGCGCTCGATATTGATAGGTTGTATGCATCCGGCCAAGTATGTACCGGCGGGAATCTGTTGTCGTCTGGCTTACCTAGAGGCTTGTGTCCTTTCGCTCCCTTCTGTCCATCTTCTCTGGCAGGTCTTTTGTAGGGCTTGTCACCTCTGACCGTCTTCTCGGTCCTCATGACCCGAGATTCTTGCATGGCAAGTAGATCTTCTTCCCACTTGATATGCGCCTGGGCACGGGAGAGCACGTCTTCCATCGTTCTGCATGGATATTTAGTGAGCTTCTTATACAGATCACCATCAGGCAGAAGTCCTCTCTTGAAGGCAGAATCTGCGCTGGCAACACTGCAGTTTGGGATTGTGACCTTCTAGTTGTTAAAGCGGTGAAGGTAGCTCCTTAGTTGCTCTGCCCTATGCTGTCTGATCTCATAGAGGTCATTAGAGAACTTGGGAGTCACTCTACTGCTAGCAAATTGCTCCACAAACAGGTCAGTCGGATGAGCAAAAGATCTTATGGTTCCAGTTGGAATCGATATGAACTAATGCAAGGCGGATCCCGTCAAGCTGGAACTGAATCCCTTGCACATGGCGGCTTCTTTGTGCTCCTTCTGGATTGCCACAGTAAGCATCTTCTTCTTGTACTGTGTGATATGATTGTCCGGTCAGAAGTCCCGTCGTACGGCTTAATGAATGGGAAGGTGAACTTCTTTGGCATGTCGGTGATTGCGATCTCTTCTGAGAAAGGAGTGTCCGCATAAGAGCTTAGGGCACTTTTCCTCAAAGAAGGTGCAAAACCCGGAAGTCGTTCAATCACCGACTACAGCGCCTCGAACTTGCTGGAGAACATCTGCTCCAGTAGTCTGGCCTCATCAGAGAGTGGGACGACACTTGCGGCCTGCGGCTCTCCTACGTCCATAAGGTCTTCTTGCTCTTGAGCAAGGTTTTGGTCCTCCTGGGCTCCCGTTGATGTTGGGTTTCCTCTTTCTCTAGAGTTATTAATAGAAGGAGTTTCTAGAGTTGGAATTCGGGGTACGTGGACCCTAAACCTTTGATTTATGGCTTGATTTGCCGTCAAAGCCGAGTTTGCCTCTCTGAGGGTCTCGTTCTCCAGCTCCAGTTGCTGCAAACGTTGCGTATTCTCCTGGAGTGTTTTGGCATGAGCTTCCATCTACTGTCTCAAGGTCTGAAGCTCTGCAGTTGCGACATTAGCTCCAGTTGGATTTTGATCCCTTTGAAGCTGCTCCATCTCTCCTAGTCTCTTTTGCACTAGTTGAGATAGCATCTCCTCATTGGTGAGCTCTGTTCGTCCTGGCGTGATGTTTGCTGATTCATGATTATCTCCAACCATTGTCACATAGCTGTTTTTTTGAAAGCTACCGCTCCTAGCGCCAGCTGTTACGGGTGATTTTGGTCGTTCTTTGTAGCACTACGGAAGTTGGAGGTCGATGAAAGTCTAGCAAAGATAGTTCGAAGTTTTTCTAAGTTTTAAGATCGATAATGGTGAAAAATACAAGTGTTGTATTGATTTCTTAGCCTAGGGTTTCGTGTCCCCACGTTTTGCCCTTAAGCTTAATACTTATACATGGAGTTCATGATTATCCCTCCAAGAATTGGATAGATCATTATTATCTATAAAATATATGCATCTTTATCTACAGAATACACATCATTATTTGCTAATTTAAATGGTAAAAGTAAGCAAGACTCGGCGGTCGGATGGCTTCCGGCTTCCGGCTAAGCAGGGTTGTCTGACTTCCAGCTTTCGGTTATGCAACGTCGTCTGGCTTCCTACTTCTGGGCATTCCCCTGCTTTGAAGTCTTACTGTTGTACTCCATGTAAGCCTCGGGGAATTATCATGGCCTAAATTACTCCCAACACTATACTTCTTTTCAATCACAATATTAATTCTTTTGTTATCATCAATTCATTACTAAAGATTTTTTTCATATTTGGCATCATCAATAAAATATTCACCGTTCATCTTAGAGTCCAAATGGGATTCTTCCCGCAGAATTCTTTCTCATCCACTTCTTCGTACAAATTTCTAAGTGTCGGATTTAGCATCCACAGAAATGACAAATAAATTGGGGACCAAGAGGACCTATGCTACGTTCAAGGAGGGTACTACTCAAAGCCTTACAACCCTTCATTCAAGTATTGGAAAACAACCATTCATATTGGAACCAAGATGTTGTTAACCCATCAGATCAAAACTACCTAATGCAAAAGGGGAAGCCACAAGGGCAAGCTCTAAGCAACTTCCCACCAAAATGACCTTTCAAATTTCTCACCAAAACGAGGAGCTCATCCACTCAACCTCCAAAAGAGGACGAAAACACCATCCTCCTAAAGCAAGTGTTGGACGGGCAAAATAAAGACGCCTTTCATTTTAACAAAGGGATTGGAGATGCCAATCAAACAATTGATGGTGTTTGGTGTGACCTAAACAAAAAGATTGAGAATCTAGCCGCTCACATAAAAACGCTAGACAACCAAGTGACCCAAATTGCCAGTTCTTCAAGGAACAACAGTAAAGGGATCCTATCGGATAAACCCGAAGCGAATCCGAAGGACTTTTGCAACATGGTCTTTAAAAATGACACCTTCGATCATCAAGGTGAGGATGTGGTTAGTGAATTTGAGAGACTTCTTGGATGTAAAGTTGATAATGATGGGAATATCCAATATCACGAAAAATGAAGTGCTACTCGAAGAGGTTAAGGTTGAATGTGTTGATGAGATAATGGTCGTTGCCCAATCTAACTCAAAGAAAAATACGTTCCCCTTGAGAATGAGCCTTTAAGTAAGCCAGAGAGAGAAGTTGAGGAAGCTTTTGGTGGTGAGGCCACAACTAAAGAAAAGAAACATGTGGTGGACTTACAAGTGGATGTGAAACCATAAAAACCAACTTTTTCCTATCCCCAAAGATTCATTAAGCAACAACTCAAGGAATATTTCGAGCTTTCGGTACACAAAGTGGATATTGTCTCTTCCGGGTTAAGGGAGCTAGCTACAAAGAATCCTAAGCTCAAGGCTAGAATTGAGGAGTATGAGCTAAGGAAGAAGAGCCTTGAAGTACTAGCTAAAAAGCACGGTGTGCTACCTCCTCTACGCGAGACAAGAGTTCTAGAGAAGGTTGTGAAACCCGTCAAGTTTTTGGTACCTTGCTTATTGGAAGAGGTGTTTAAGGAAGAAACTCTAGTGGTCACCGGAGCAAGTGTCAATGTGATTTCATCCAACATGATTATCCGGTTTGGGATCAAAGATGAAATCAAGCCCACTTCTCCAATAGCTTTGGGAGACTCATCCGTCAAGAAGCCCATTGGAAAACTTGAGAACTACCCTTTGAAAGTTGGGGATTGCATAGTCCCTACAAATTTTGTTGTTGTCAAGATATCGGGTACGGGAAAGTTCTCCTTGCTACTTGGGACGCCATTCCTTGAAACCGTCAGAGCAAAGATCGACTATAAAAGTAAGGAAGTTGTTCTTCCAAACATTGACCCCGAGGTGCCTTACCAAAAGATTAGT
The DNA here is from genome assembly GCA_900406275.1 of Anastatica hierochuntica. Taxonomy (NCBI): domain Eukaryota; kingdom Viridiplantae; phylum Streptophyta; class Magnoliopsida; order Brassicales; family Brassicaceae; genus Anastatica; species Anastatica hierochuntica. Next base: position 15,859 of record OVAN01007510.1, on the reverse strand, counting down.
GCAAGAGATGAGATTTGTGGCACTTTAACTTTGAGGGATTTCCAAGAGGTTGGAGGAATCAAAGAAGAAATTCTTAATCTAAGTGATGGTTTATTTGTTCAAGAAGCGACAAAGAACTACGAGCCAATGGAAGAGTTTGATTTGTTTGAAGATTTCAAAAGGATGTTTGGGTATGATGATGATGAGGGTTGCTGAAAGGATGTTCCAAAATTGGACTCCAAGAAAACAAGGAGAGTCGGAAAAGGAAAAGGCAAGAACAAATTACAACTAGTGGTAGATAATGAGATGATTTTTGCAAGTCATGCCCTTGAAAACGAAATCACCAAGGAAGAGGACTACATCGAGAAGATTCCTTGTGGAAAGAACATTGATCCCTCTATGCGGCTCATACCTATAAATGTTGAGGGCGGTGTCATTGAGTACAAGGTAAAGAGTAAAAGAATGCCCAAGCCGTTCTCGAGAGCAAGGACCAACTTCCACAGTGAGTCTTGGACAAAGGGTTGTAGTTGAAAATAGAGATGACTTGTAGAGTGATCACTTTAGAGATGTTCAACAAGGAAGACAAGAGCACCAGAGATGCTCGTTCACACCTCCACTAATCAAGAAAGGAAACAACGTCAAGCTAGTGACGATAAACAAGCGCATTTGAGAGGCAATCCCATGGTATCCTTGTATATATTTTCGTTTATATAATCCTTAAATAAGTTATGATTGGGTTGCTTTTGGTTGTTTTAAGTGTTTAGGTGAAAACATTTGGGAGCGAAACCCATTTCGAAAGTACCTGGCGGTCCAGGAGGCACTGGGTGGCGGTCCACAACCCCAGCCCTGGCCGCCAGGAGCTTACAACCAGAAGACCAGGAGGTTGGCGGTCCGAGCCCCTCTGGTTGGCGGTCTGCAACCCCGAGCCAGACCGCCATATGCCAGTTAAGTCTTCTAAAACCACTTTTCTTCTTCCCAAAACCCACTTCGTCTCTCTCTCTCCTCATTTGCTCGAAACTAGGTGAAGAAAAACTCAAACTTTCAACTTTTCTCTCATTTCAAAACCAATTTCTTTGCAAATTCTTGTTTTGAATTCAAGATTTCAACTCCTTTTGCTTAATTCCTGCTCTAGTTCGATCTATACTAAATTTCTCTCTCAAGAACAAAGGTAAATCTCTCAAAATTCTCTTTTGCTCAATCTCTTAAATCTTTAGATTTTGAACATTCCAAGCTTGTAAGTATCATTGTTGAGATCTTTTGTGCTTGGGTAAATGATTCTCTAAGACCTAACTTCATAGATTGATTTGGGATTGTTGAGATTTTGAATTTCAAAGTTAGGGTTTTTAGAGATTTTGAGAAAAATGAGAATTAGGAAAACTTAGAGATCGTGGTTGCAATTGGGTGTTTATGGATTAAATTCTTTACTTGGAACTTGATGTGGAGTTAATTTTGAGTTGTTCCATAGTAGAAACCCATTGGTTTAGAATCTAAAGTTTGAAGTGTCATTCTTGGGTACCATGAGCAATGTGTAGGGTCAATTTTGATGATGGAAATGGTTAATGCTTGTTAACATGTTGATGAGCTATGCTGTTTGTACAAAAAGCTTTGGAACCATCATCTTCCAAATTCTTTAGACTCACATATCTATTGCTCTCTTTAAGGTACAATGGAAAGTTATATGAGCACTCAAGGAAGTTACGCAACTCACCAAGAAAATTGGGGACAACCAAGCTCCTCAAGGAGAGGAAAAAGAATTGAGGGAACTGAATTGTTGGGATGGACAAGCGAAGAGACAGGACATCTAACCGAGCTTCGCCAACTAAAATTCCACCCCACAAGATTCGCCGATGAAGAGGTGATGAGAAGAATGGGGATTTATGAAAAAGTTGACGGCCTATTAGATAGGTAGAATGTCCAGACTCTTGAATCAATGGATGAAGCGACATATCCGGAACTAGCCTGAAAATTCCTTGCTACCATCACTTATGAAGAAGAGGAAGAAGGGGAAAGTGGAAGACTTTACTTCCGAATTGGACCAAACCGGTATTCACTCACATTCAACCGGTTTTACGAATCGTATGGTTTTCCGAGGGCGGGAACATTGAGCGTACCTCCGGAATTCAACCAAGTCTTGTTTGCTTTGGAGGAACATTTCCACCGATGAACACTACGACTTCTTAGTAGCGAAGATGTCCAAGATCAAGAACCCAACAATCTGCCATGCCATGAGGCTTCTCGGCAACACGTTTTTGCAAGGGCACACCTCGGATGGTCAACTCCGATAGAGTTAGGACTATTCTATGGAGCAATAGGATATAAACTCCACGACCACATTGGTAGGGCCATCCTATTCTCCGGTTTTGATTTGTGCCAGGTCGGCTTTCTTATTGCACCTCATGGGCATTCAAATGAACCTTGATCAGTATGGACAAGATGGGATACACATCGATGGAACTCTCACTACGACTTCTTAGTAGCGAAGATGTCCAAGATCATGAACCCAATAATCTTACATTCCATGAGGCTTCTCGAAAACACGTTGTTTGCAAGGGCACACCCCGGATCGTAGTTCCGATAGAGTTAGGACTTCTCTATGGAGCAATAGGATATGAACTTCACGACCACATCGGTAGGGCCATCCTATTCTCCAGTTTTGATTTGTGCCAACGGTTGGCTTTCTTATTGTACCTCATGGGCATATGAATAAACCTTGATCAGTATGGAAAAGATAGGATAAACATCGATGGAATTCTCACTCTGCTCTTCCGTTTCTCATCCATTGGCTATACCCTCGACGAAGAGCTTCCGGAGAGACTATACATAGATGAAGCATACCTATTGGGAATAAAGACATTGATGGGTCGCTACAATGAGCACTCACTCAGGTATGCTTTCACAAGCGACGACGGTACACCACTTTGTTGCTTCCTCCCCAATAGTCGTTTCACCCACACGGAAACCAATGATGGCATCCAATTCCGCCTCCCAAAGAAATTCTATTTCAAAGTCCCGAGGCCACAAGCTTATAACCCTTCCGAGTGGTGATCCAAGGTACCCTTTCTTCCATTGTAAATATCACTCTTTCTTTTTATTTTTCTTCTAATTGTGGTTGTTTGTCTTCTTCGTCAGATTCTATTCATTCACCGAGACGGTGATGAGTAAGTCTGGGGGAGGAGAATGGTTACTAATGATCCTTTTAGTTGTTTTGTCTTATTTTCATTTCTATGAGTCTCATATAGCTTAGGGTGCATTATAGTTATGGCATAGAAAAACCAAAAAAATGAAAAATTTTGAAAAATTTGAAAAAGAAAGCATGTAGTTGAATCCTTCATACTCTTGTTTTTAGGATTGAGTCTTAGAAGCATATAGGATGCATTTTTATGTGCATGAGGAAACGATCGAAGTATCGCGTAAATGGATTTTTCTTAGGAGTGAATTGAAACCCTTGCTAGTAGTATCAAGTAGCTTGAGTCAAACCAAAAAAATGAAAAATCCATGCTCAGAACTCTTGGCTTAATTGTTTGCGTCTAGATTTAATCTTGCATGATTTGAATTCAACCCAGTTAAACTTAAACGTTAACGAGCTTTTGAATTAACCTTACCACCCTTATCAGTATATGAACCATGGTGTAAACACATCAACACTCGGTTGGTCTTATCCGTTTTTACCACCCTTAATCAATCTGAGTTGCCATTCTCATTTTAAGGATGGTTCCCCACCTTTAACCCCAACCTTTTGTTTCAAACCCCACATTGTTCTTGATTGAGTGAGACCTCTTTTGATTCATTCATATGTAAAACCTCGTGAGTATTGGGACGACAAAGAGGATCTTTCTTAGAACTAGTCTCATTTTAAGTCTAGTCTAGATAGGATGGAGGTAGATAAGAATGTGTATACTCGATGATCATGGGTTGATAATGTTTTATATTGATAAAGGGGTTCAATAAGATATGCTATAAAAGAAAAAGAAAAAAAGAATGTGATACACTCTAGGAGGTAAAGAAAAGAAAGAAAAAGATAGTTCGAGTTTGTAAAAGAAAGATGAAAGATCCTAAGTTAAAAAAATGAAAAGTCTAAAGCCCAAAGGACTAGAAGGAAAAGATCAACCTAAGTAAAGGTAGAGATAAGAGCTATAGCTAAATGAAAAAGAAAGCAAAACCCCTAGAGTGTGTTACTAAAGAGCTAAGTGTCTTGGTTGAGAAGTGAATGGTGTGTTTTTAGTGGTTGGTTAAGAAAGAAGAAAGGGTAGAACTAGGGAGTATTTGGGATGGGAATTAATTAGAGAAGGTTAGTCTTTGTACTAGTCAGTTGTCCCTTTCTACATTGTTTTTACTACTTGAAATGCATTTCTTCAATGAGAGAAAACCATAAACACTTAAAGAAAGCCTCTCTTTTTCACCAAAGAGCCTTTTTCTTCCAAGACGATTGGTTTTTTATTTCATGCCCATTGGTGAGGTTACACATATAGATATTAAATGAATGTTAAAGGATTGTTGGATATGAGTTGCTTGTGAAGGTTTAGGCATAGGCTAACTAGTATGACTTGGGAAGAGTATGGCGAAGTACGAGAGAGTAAGATTGACTCTTGCTACTTGTTACTACTTCCTAAGGATTTCACTTCAACCACCTTTGCAAAACCTTACGATTATAAGTCTTCACTTTCAAATCTCTCTCCCAAACACTAGTACTTGTCTAATTGCTTGAGGACAAGCAAGATTCTAGTATGTGGGAGTTGATATTTATGAATATTGCATGATTTAGGCTTTGAATTTAGTTACATTCTCATAGAGCTTAGGTTCTTTTTAGGTAGTTTTAGTATAAGTTCACAAGAAAAAGTCTTTAGTTTCATTTAGGAGTCTTAGGAAATGCATTTGTATATTCATTTCCTCTCTTCTACCCTATTTCAGATTACCTTGACTAAGACAGAGGAACCTTGGCACTTGAACGCAATCACGGATGCGTTTAGTACCAAATGGAGGAGGCTGGCGGTCCAGGCCATACTGGCTGGTGGTCTACAACCCCAAGCCAGACCGCCAGCCAGGAAGAAAAAGGAGATGGCGGTTCAAAGGGGTCTGGTTGGCGGTCAACAACCCTGAACCCAAACTGCCATCCTTGTCTGAAACACTTAAAATCTGGGTTTTGACCCGGTTTGTCCCGGGTCAACCCGACCTGACTTCTAGTTTTCTATAAATACTCTTCTCAAACATGAGGAAACTCTAAGTTTTACTATTCCATTGAACTCTTTGTCTCTCTTTTGGATCTTGAGCAATCTTTGTTAATCAATACAAAAGTTTGCGTCTTTATCATTCCTTCTTCTTTCTTTATGTTTTCTGTGAGTTTATCTTTGGTTTTTATGAATTATTTGAGCATGAATAGTGAGTAGTCATCTAGTGTAAGCATGGGTTAGGTTGATTAAGTTAGATATAGGTGTTAATCATGATGTTAGAGGTTGGGTTTATATAGATTTACATGATTTAGGGATGCTTAAAGCTAGATTTGAAGTGATCAATCAAATCCTAGAACCTAATGCTTTCACATCCGTAAGGTGTTCGATGGAATGCCTTAGATAATCTAAATCATGCTTAACATTCTTAGCCTATGCGAATAGATGATTAAGATATTAAATAGGCTATTGGGCTTGTGTTTAATGATTAATGAACTTAGGATTGCTATCGGGAGATTAGCTCTATCTTAGTACATTATATGGATTAGAATCATGGAAATTATCTAATTGACTTGTGATCTTGCCTTTGAAATGAGCTTCATTACCTCAACCTTGCATATGATTAGCATTTGGATTCCTTGATCATGCACCTAACTCATTGCGTGCATGCTCTTTATCATTGAATCTTTCTTAATTAAAATTGGTAGTTTGAGATTGCCTTTTAGTCATTGTTATCTTGTTTTGTTTTGCTTGTTTGTTTGTTTTTGATTTTGAAAACCAAACGATTTTATAGACTTAGATTAATGAAACTAGCTATAGGATTAAATGTGTAGAAGAATTACTCCTTGTGGTTAGATAACTCTAAGTACTACAATGTCTAGACTTGTTCTTAAGGCCTAGAGGTTGAGTCTTAGTATCTAAAGCTTGATCGAAGTTCCATCTCTCTATCACCCTCGGACCAAGAACTCCGAAACACATTCAGGAATTTCCGAACCGAAATTCAAACGAACATCCCTAGTGGATTTAGCCTTCGACCAGCCGACCTAAACTAACCCGCTAGTTGGTTCGTCACGGACCAGGACTCCGTTTTCAAGTGAAACTTAGGTTTTAGTTATTAAATATTTTATACATTATATAACATAGATGTAAACTTTATACAACATGTATATATCCTTTGAGCCTAGTACTGCAAACCATACATTATATAATACAAACATATACATGACGAAAATGGGGTCAGAAAACTACACCGGTCACGTCGTCTCCTCCACACCCGTCAAGTCTCCCACTAATGTTTCCTGTAAAACAAAGAGTCTAATGAGCAACTATATTGCTCAGTGACAAACGGGTCTAAGCTAACTTGCCGATACGATGCGTAAATAATACGAGATGTGCCAACACTTGAATAAATATTATGCAATGTGACACACATCCACTCCTCTAAGAGTGGTTGATCTCGTTAGATCATCGAGGCTTGCCTCTCGGCATTGGTAATTCCACCCACCATAATACACAATTCAATCCACATCTCTTCTTGCGTCAATTGACTCTACACACAAAGTCTAAAAAGTCGATGCCCTAGATCAAACACTTATCGCATCGTCATGCAGCCTGTCCACACCGGTTGAGGGTAGCTAGCCCTATAACCGTGCTCAACGTAACTTGTCGAAACAAATTTTGGTACGGCTCTAACAAGCTATGGTCTCTAGGTGGATATCAATGACTCTCACGACACTCGATCCGAGTGTCAGACTCACACTACGAGTCTCTTACCAAGCAAACCCATCACAATCAAATTTGGATTCCTCACCATGCGAACCTGGGACAAATAAGTCATACCGTCCGAACCAAGGTTCAAACAATATAACGCCATTTTCATGCATGCCCATATCACGTCATATTCATCACATATCATAATATGCTATACCCTACGAGCCCAAGCCCGGACGATATAACCTAATATCTCTCTTAGCAACATACATCACGTAATCATCAAATATCACATAAACATCATGACATCATATCATTGTTCTCTTTAACTGTTTTCCTATGTTCATCCATATACTTATCATTTTTCATGCTTCTATGGTTCCACACATAACACATAAGTTTTCTTGCTTTGCAGGAGCTAACCGCACAAACACATACAAATCTACTACCGAGACTCACCATAAGTTTTAGATTAAGCGAATGGATTTGGGTCCGAATATATTCGGTGCTATGGAAATTTTGACAAAGTTTCGGACCTCTAAACTTGCAGTTTAGATCAAGAGAAAAATAATTCCCCGTTTTCCGTTAGTCGAAAACGGGATAAGAACCTATTTCCACACTTAGTTTGCCAAACGAGAAGGAAAAACTAAATCTAGAAATTTTTACCTGTCGGATTCCTGTCCGGCAAAATTTTCTACGGTCGGAATCAATTCATGCTATGGTCAGAAAGGATTTTACACGGCCGCATAAAGTTTTTCACAGGGAAAAATTTGTTCTAAGGTAAGATTCAGTTTGGGGCGAAGAATTGCAGGTCTTATGGGTTCAAATAGAGCCAGGGAATTCGCTCAGCGACACTTGTCCAGCTGCTTCTGCAGAAGCAGGCAGCCTGGCAGGTGAAGCAAGCATGCAGACAGGCAGCCTAGTGACCCACTCGGACGCAACTGCTTCCAGTCCGAGCGCATCCGAATGTGCCGAATGATGCTGTTTGGTTCTGGTCGTCCTGATTACGCACCGAACAGTAGGGAAAATTATTTCTCTGAATAAAAATCAATTTTCTCTGGGAAAAATTCTTACCACTTATTCCCAAGGTCATTTCTCCCTTATTGGCTCAAGGATAACTTTCCCGACAAATTTTCCTGATACTTTAGGATGTTTTATGTCGACCATCGGCATTTCCAACCCATTAAATTCTCTAGGGAATCTTCCCATACCGCTACTTCTTCATGATTTCAACTTTAAATTTTTGGTTTCTCTTAAGTAACTCAAATAGCACTCGGCTTACCGCTTCACACTATCCGGCCAACTCGGTATGCATCTTTTGCGGTTTAATAAAAGCATTTGAACAATCTTAAGAAGTAATCTCCCCCAACCAATCTTATATGTATTCCAACGGAACTTACTTTACCCAATTCTTCTTGTGTCCCGACCATGGTTATTTCTAAGTCTTTGGACTTGACTCTCATTCCCATCAATTCTGCTTCAACCACAGAATTTTCAGTCCTTAGGATTTTTACCTGAACTTACTAACACTCATCCCGACCATTCAATTCCAAAAAATTCTCTCATGTTAAAACCATTTTGAGGCTTTACCCACACCATACACAATCCTTAATACGTAGATCATTCACTAAAACTGTCTTCGGTTTGTCTTCTCGACCATTATCCTTCTTCGATCGTTCATTAAATCTGTTTTAATTTTTTTATTAAGGGTCATTACACGGACAGCTCGTTGGAATTAAATCTTCAAAGACACTTTGCGAAAGATGAACTGAAGGATTACCATTGACCGCTTTTAATGGTGACACCACAATGTCCGTTGGATCGATCAAGCTTCACGTACACGTTGCAGCCGTAACCAAACTCGTTAAGGTTATGGTCATCAACTCACCAATAATATACAACGCAATCATAGGAGCATCATGGATAAACTCAATTAACCAATCGTTAACACCTACCACCAATGTCTGAAGTTTCCCAACCAAACGGGTACCTAAACAGTTCAGGGAAACCAGGGGATGGCTCGAACCTGCTTCATCGCCAAACTGAAATTAAGGAGATCATCAATCGCTTTCGTCATCACTAACCTAGAGAACAAAGTGACAAGCATATGACGAGTGATCCTAAGACATAGAAGACTTTCCAAGTCAACATCGACGAAAACAGCCCCACGAGATGCGTAGGCGTTGAAGCTGATCTCCAAGACTAGGTACGCAAAGAGTTAACATCGTTCCTCTACCAAAACATATCCACATTCGCTTGTTCTACCAAAGATATGCCCAGGATCGACACAAGCGTCACCTGCCACGAGTTGAACGTAGATCCGACATTCAAGCCAATAAAGCAAAAGCACCACAAACTCGGACTGGAGCGTGCACAAGTTGTTAATGACGAGGTGGACTGGCTGGCCAACCCAGTGGTGGTCAAGAAGAAGAACGGAAAGTGGCAATACTGCGTAGACTTCATTGACTTAAACAAAGCGTGTTCGAAAGATAGCTTCCCAATGCCTCACATCGACAGAATTGTAGAAACCACAGTAGAAAACGAGCTCTTGTCTTTCATGGACGCTTTTTTGGGTACAATCCGATAATAATGCACCCTGATGACCGCGAAAATTCATTGTTCATCACGGATCGAGGCACGTATTATTATAAAGTCATGTCGTTTGGCTAAAAAATGCTCGAGCGATGTATCGAAGGCTTGTCCACTATGTTACATTATGGAAGTTTACATCGATGATATGCTTGTCAAATCGCTTGTGGTAAGGGATCACGACGACCACCTAAAACCCTTTTTCGCGACACTTAACCAATAGCGATGAAGATCAATCCAAGTAAATGCACATTCGCAGTCACCTCAGGAGAATTCTTGGGATACATCATAAGCGAACTGCGCTCACCCTAGAAACTCGCTAGGCCCAATGTCTCACAGGTTGGATTGCCGCCCAGAAGAGATTCATATCAAGATCAACTGATAGGTATCTACCTTCTATCAGCTTATGCGATGTAACAGGCATTTTGTCTGGGACGAAAAATGCGAAGAAACACTCAGACGACTGAAAGAGTACATGACAACTTCGCCAATCCTCGCAAAGCTCGTAGACCAAGAGACACTCTACCTATACATCACAATCTCAACAACGGCAGTCAGCACCATGCTCGTCCGCGATGACAGAGGATAGTAGAAGCCAATATTTTACATAAGTAAGGAGTTAGACGAAGTTGAAGCACGTTACCCAATCCTGAAAAAATTGGAACTGACTATCGTCATGTCAGCCCGAAAACATTGCCCATACTTCCAGTTCCATTCCATTGTCGCCCTCACCAATAAGCCCATAAGAACGATCTTGCACAGCTCGACACAGTTAGGGCACATCGCGAAATGGGGGGTACAGTTGAGCGAGTACGACATTAAGTACCGAAACCGAACGAGCACGAAGTCGAAAGTGTTGGCAGATTTCCTTATCGAGCTGCCTCTAGAGATGACGATCGAACAACCCGACGATGGCACATGGACCCTACACGCTGATGAATCAGCAAGCTAGCACGTATCCGGGATCGGAATCTACCTCGTCTCGCCAACACCAGATGTATTAGAACAATCATTTTGCCTCGCATTCCCAGCGTCGAAAAACGAAGAAGAGTACGAAGCCTAGATCGCTGGAATGAGGTTGGCCAAGGATATAAAAGCAAAATACCTCCATGCATTATGCGACTCTCGACTTGCAGCCAGTCATTATAGTGAAGACTTCAACACTAAGTACAAACGAATGGACGCCTACATGAAAGTCGTGCAAATTTAGGCCAAGGGATTGGAAACCTTCACCTTAACTAAGATACTCGGGGAGAGAACTCGTCAGCTGATGCACTGGCCACCCGTGCATCAACCTCGGACCCTACAGAGCGCTGCACCATCCCGGTGGAAAGCATTGACAGCCCAAGCATCAATTTACCCAAAGGTATTTATGCAATCCACGAACTCGACGCATACAAAGAAGACGAGGGACCTGAGGAAGAAGCATAACCGGAACCAATGCCACCAGCGAATGAACCCAGCGACACGGATTAGAGACAGAAAATAATGATCTACATCACAGATGGAGAGAAACCCACAGAATGTGGGTTTTCCTCCGTATCAAGGCAGCTCGTTACTACTTGATGGAAGATCAAATTTACCATTGGAGCACCTCTACTATTTTCCTACATCCCATAGTCGGCGATGCGGTTGAAAGGATCACACGTGAAAAGTACGAGGGTCCCGGAGAGAATCGTTCTGAAGGAAAAGCGTTGACCCTAAAAATAAAATACCAAGGATTCTTCTGGTCGGCCATGATGGCTGACTGCGAGAAATTTTCCAAGAAGTGCAAGAAATGCCGAAGCCACGAAGATACCATCCACGTCCCTACCGAACTACTTACCATGGCAACCGCCCCCTATCCTTTCATGAGGTGGGTGATTGACTTTGTAGGAACGCTGCCCTCGTCCCGCCAGCACAAATACATGGTCATCATCACAGATTACTTCACCAAATGGGTCGAAGCTGAAGCATACGTGAAGATCGAAGCCACTGATGTGCAAAATTTTGTCTAGAAGTTTATCATATGCTGACATGGACTCCCGTACAAAATCGTGACCGACAACGGCACTCAGTTCACATCGATAAAATTTGAAGGATTATGTGCAAGATATAAGATAAGACTCAGCAAATCCACCCCAAGGTACCCGGAAGGAAATGGCCAAGCCAAAGCGACCAACAAACGGATCATTGAAGGACTGAAGGGTCCACGAATTGGATGGAGTGATATGGTCCCATAGAACAATCCCGAGAAGATCGATAGGACGAACCCCGTTTTTCTTGGCTTACGGGATGGAGGCTATGTCACCAGAAGAAGTCAACGTCCCAGGACTCCGTCATACGATGCTCACCCACAACCCGGTTATCAACGACTAGATGATGATCGATTGTAGCGATCTCGTCAAAGAGGAAAGAGACAAGACGCTACTCCGAATCCAAAACTACCAACAACAAGCAGCCCAATATTATAACAAGAAAGTTAAAGATAGGCACTTTGAAGAGGGCGATCTCGTTCACAGGAAAGTCTTCGACAACATAATGGAAAAACCAAAATAAAAACTAGAAACTAATTAGGAGGGGCCTTATTTGATTTCTAAGGTCGACAAACCCAGCGTCTACGAGCTTCTCGGGATGAACGGCGAAGCAATAGCAAGATCGTGGAACTCGATGCACCTAAAACGCTTATACCACTATGTCCGCGTAATTCAAACCACAACAAACCTACCCCGACCACTACTTATCCCTTGTAAAAAAGAACTACATTTAGTTTGATCCCTTCGAGGTCCTCCACGAGACGCAGCTACTAATCTATAAAAAATATATATTTCCACACTAAGTGTAGAAAAGCCATGGTAACCCGCAAATCGGATTCACCACGAACTCGGCGGCCTAATGGAATCTTCAACCCGCATTCCCCATGAGTGCAGTGGACTCATCACCCACATCTTTCTTTGCATTCACCAGATAATCCAAGTCAACCTCATTCCAAACGTAGTGGCCCAATGGAAACCACGTTTACAAAAAAAAAGACACTTAGACTAAGTGTTGAACCTGAGCTCATCTTCACACAATTATAAAAAGGAAATGTAAGAAGGAATAAGAAAAAATTCCCAAAAAAATTTAACATAAAAGATAACATTAACAAAGTTCAAACTAGGCTAGCAAAGCAGCCTAATATCTTAAAAAGAAAGACAAAAGGAATAAATCTCAAACATACTTAGAAAAAACTCACAACAAGAAAAGTTCAGAGATCAAGTCTTCGTGGTGAGTCAGAGGGAGTCCGGCATTGGAACCACACTTGCTAACTCCAGGAGGAACAGCAACCGAGCTAGAGTCATAGGAAAAGTAAACCTCGTGAAGCTCCTCATGAAACGGAGGCATCTCCATATTGAGATCCTTAAAATTCAGCATACTTTAAGCTTTCACCCATGCCTCCTTTACCTCATGCTTTTGCTCAAACCCGGCTTAATATTCTTCCGGAGCTTTGATCCAGAACTTTTCTGCCAGCTCGTCAAGAACCCCCAAAGAACCCTCCAATTGATTTGCCTCAAGAAACGTCGTCTCAATATTAATTTGATCATCTAGGTACCACCGGAACTGATCAAGTCCCTCTGCAATCTTCAAGCCCAACTCCCACTGCACACGAGTACGCTCCCTCACCCTGCATTCATCTCAGGAAGCCTGAAGCCTCACCGTCTCAAAAAAAATTCGAGCCTCCAAATCGGCTTTTTCTTTAGCCACATGTGCCAACTCTTCAGAAACCTTCGCCTCCGCTTCCTTAACTTTATGAGCCCTCACATCTAACTGGGAACTTGCATCCCAAGCAGCTATAAGATCCATCTCCATATTCGTCCTTTCCTTGAGAGCTTTCTTCACCTCCTTCTTATCCTTCTTCTCAATCTCATTTAGAGCTTTCGTCAAATGCTTAACTCTTATGTCGTATTTGACCGAAAGGCTGGTAATCCTCATAGCCAACTCGGAAAACAAAGTAAAGTTAGATGAAATGGAAGAATCCAAAAGGAAGAAGGACAAAACCTGAAAAAAGAACAAGTCTTTGTAACCAACCCGTTGAGCACAATGGGCGAGATCGCGGAAGTCGTCAGCATACTCCAGATCTTTGACCAAGGGAAGGTTAACCCCGTTCGATAATATAGTTCGATAAAATTTATAACAAGTGTCGGGGTCATTGGCAATTGGGATGTCTCTATTGTACTTGTAGACGAACTCGAGCTTATAGAACGGGATCATTCTCGAGACAGGCTCGCTAACCTTTGGGACCGCCACCAAAGGATACCTCATAAGCAAACTTCTAGCCAGAAGTTGGGTCTCGTCTCTCAACAGAGTTGCGGGGATCGCATTGGCATCAACAGGAGCCAAGTTCTGGTGGAGAGCAAGGGAGAAAGATTGGGTACCTGCAGGCTCAACAGATGAATCAACGGGGAGAGTCTTGCCCTGATCTATGGAACTTGGAGGAAGAAGAGGAGATTTAGATGGAGACTTGTCTGCAGTTCGGGAAGTCTGGTCGCCACCGGGATCACTCCTTCACCAGAAGAAGGAACAAAAATTGTCACATCTGGAGTGACCTTCTCAGCAGTCAGATCTTGGATGGATTCTGAGAGGAAACAGTTTTGGTTTTGCGCTTCCTAGAGAAAAGATTGGGAAATTCAAGTCATCCTTGCCCATCTCGGATGAAGGATCAAAAGAGGGACCTAGACGCAAAGTAACTGCGGAACAAATGGAACTCATAATATAATATATATGTTTCTACAATGAAAAAGGAGAGAAGGAGAAAAGGATTTACGATTTTTGAGACGATGGATGTGACTATGAACGAACTGAGAAATTACTCCCAAATATGAGCAAAGCTTTGTTTAAAAAAGAGTGAGGTGTTGTTCGTAACCTACGAGATAAGCTTGCTATATAAAAAGATTACATGAACAGAGCAAAAACACGAAAGTTAGCAATTGGCAGCCCAAGAAACAAGGCCCTGAACATAAAACGTGGCAACTACCAGTGACACAACTCCATCCCGGTGGATAATCCTGACTATGGTCAGGAATGGAGGCCTCATTAATCCTCTCAAAGAAATACTTCTCCCACCAACAATCAGTCCTGAAATGATCGTAGGCGATCAATATACACCCGGGCTTGAAGCTGACGAACCAAGTGCCCGGAAGACTTATGTTGAACTTGATGTTTGTAATCTCCTCAAATAAAGAAAGAGTCATCTATAAACCAACTTTGACTGCAACAGCCAGTGCAACAACCATGTTTCGAATTGATCTCGCAGTCAACTGGGTGAAGGCAAGAACCCGAGCTTCACAGTAAGCCACGAGAAGCGGAGACAGAGGAAACCAAAGACCACAATCTGAAAAGAATGCCTCATAGAGAGCAACATACCCCGGGGTGGACTTCATGGGCGCTCGTGAAGGTATGGGATAACCACCTAGAGACCGGACGGAGCCCGGCCCTTCGTGTTGATTTTGCTGATCCCGTTAACAATAGAGATAGACGATTCGATGGAGTTAATTTTCCTCGCCTTATTTTTGAGGTCGGAGGTGCCACTGGCGCTTTCCCTTTACGATGTTTCGACAGATTTTGAGAATGTTTAGTGTAAACAAGCTCGCGCTCAAGATAAGCCTCATCCCGAGTTGCAGCCAGCATAAATAACGATGAGATGGCACCTTGACGCCGCTAGATCTCATCACGCCTCGCCAATTATTTTACCGGAAATCACTGCTCTAACGACGAACCCTCCGAAACATTACGAGACGCCGAGTCACCCAAGAAGAAGATTCGACAGAGGCCTCGTGACAAGGCGAAAGCGAGGTAGAAACTACATCAGATTCAATTCGAATAACGACAGACATCACGACAAATATCAAACAAGAAAGATTTGGATTGAAGATAAAGAAGAACTGGGAAAGTTCTTAGTAGACCAGACAAATCAAAGGCGGAGAAGGAGTCGTGCCGGAAAATGCAAAAAAAGGAAGAGAGAGAAGAGAGCAACAAAGAGGAGAGAGAAGAAGTATACCTTTGGATAATGAGAAAACAAAGAGAAAGAGCGAGAAGGCAAAAAGACTCACAATGATTAACCCTAGTCATGCTATTTCGATTCCCAAAGCGTAGGGTTACACGTTGTAGTCGCACGTCATGAAAATCATACAAGCGGCGGGCCCCACATTTAAATAACTCGAAGCAAGCGTGGGATCCGCGAAACAGGCGAGCAACGTTGAGGCGTTCGAGTTGGGCCCGAATAACGACTTGGCCTAAGACATTACAAAGACTTTCGCTCATCTCACATAATTGCTTCAACGACGAACCGAGGGAGAGACTAATTGTTGGAGGTGGGTTTCACCACCAACAATGCTCGAGCCAAATCAGGTGATGCAACATTGACTGAGTACGGAAATGAATTGGAGCTGAGTGACAGT
>OVAN01007509.1:0-19562 GCA_900406275.1 Anastatica hierochuntica | reverse complement strand
TTGTACCTCGGTGGTTTCAGAGTTAGTCAGCATTTGAACCGGTGTACGTCCTCAATTATTCATGATCCTCTTATTGGCAACCTTTACGGCTTTGAATGTGTCATGTTTCCACACCACATTAGCACGTTCAACACCAATGAAAAACAAAAACTTTAGACCACCCAACTGAGTTAGAGCAAGGGATAAAGTTGCGGGATCAATTATCTAGCAATAAAATTTAGGTCAATATAACCATAGTCGATTTATATGTATAATTATTTAGACATTATTTATAAAAAAAACCTCTCCCATTGATTCAGTCAAGTTGGCAGCAGTCCTCTGAACAATCACCATTGAGTCTCTATCAAATACAATGAATTTAGCTTCTCCAGTGTCATCTTTCACGCACAAATGAAGCATAAACCTTGTATTTCAAAATAAATTTTAGAAGGAATATTGTTAAAATTAATTTAATGGTATGCATTGATCTATTTGTTTAATAGGAGCTAATCTTGGTACAACATCAGAAACTTGTTTGCAACACTTTTGGCAAAAAAACACTATTTTTCACCTTGATTAGGTTCCTCATCTGACTCAGGCAAAACTTTCTTTTGGCATGATTTGCAACTAATATAGAACCAACCCATATCCGCATCAACCGGAACAATCTCACATAGGACAACAGACCTACCAACCTAGACAATAAGAATACAACATAGTGAATATGTTATGAACAATACAATTACAATAAGATACATTTAAATGTTTTTAGGAATTACTTACGTCGGCAGCCTCACGAATCTCTGAAGAGATTTTGGTGGGTTACTGGTAAAAAAATCATCAGTAGCCGCGGTTGAATATTTTTGACTTTCGTCGGAAGGTTTGATATTACAAGGTTATTCTCTGGCAAGCTAAATATATAAACAATAAGGTTAAACAAAACACATAATATTTTTATATAAATATTACGAAGAATGAGAAAATATTACCTCGCCCTAAATTCTTTGATTTGGGGTTGTGGAGAGTTAAAGAAGAGCTTTGTGCAATTAAAAGCATTGGATACGCTCCAAACATCTAAAATATATTTAAATATATATCATAAAAACATGAAACAATACATATATCAAAAATCAATTTACCTCAACAACAAACAAAGGATGTAAACAATTACCTTGTCAATGACTTATTCTGCAAAATTGAGCAACTAAAATAATAGGTGATTCATCGTGCGCCTTAACAATATCATTCACTCTATGCGCATAATCACCAAAGAGAGTGCACGAAAGTCTTGTATCGCTAAGAGTTAAGAATCAAAATTTTTTATTTATGGTGTAGGAAAATAATATTTAAAAAAATAAAATTTAAAAACAAAATACAAACTTACTCAATATTATGCAGCTCAACAGTAAGCTTTTGGTTTTCGATGTTATTATTGGTGAAAGATTGAATTTCGCCAATAGAAACAATTTGTCCAATAACATCTACATATAAATTCATTTTTACATGACATATAAATATTTGTTGAAATCGACGACTGTAGAAATATATACTTACCAACCAAAAATTCAATCCCCAACTTTCCACCTAAAATTTCATCAAATGGTGCGAAACGCCAACCGGTTAACGTATCCGACAATTGGTCACATTCTTCAACAATTGTATTTTGATAAAAAATACATCTTGTATGGATGATCGGTGCTCTTGTATGCACCAACCGTTGGACCAACAGCAAAATTTTGAAATACCTTTGTTTCTCTCTCGTTTAAGAGAGGTTCAAGTTTTGACCAATGTTGTTTCTTAACTGTTGCACCGATTTTTGTTTCCTGTATAATAATTCAAAAACATGTCAATAGATATTCATGATGATAACAACAACTAATATTAAGAAATAGTTTTAAAAACTTACGTGAAGGTCACAAAGAATTAGTTCCAAAGTTTCTCCATATGGAGTAACTTGTTTCCACAGTCGGATGATCTTTGCAACAATCTTCCATGTTGATTTGTATGGTTTTAGTTCGGAAACCTTATTTTGTACGACCATTTTGTAACTTTTTTGAGGGGAAACTTTTTTTTGGCGATAAAGCGATGGTTTGGAATTTCGACTGAAATACATATTTATATAGCACATAGGATAGTTAATTGAAAAGAATATTCATTTCAATTTAAAATAACAAATAATCTAGTAAAATCTTTTTAAAATTTATTTTGAAGGGAATATGTTATCGAAATTTTAATGACATAAAATTAATAAGGTAACAAAAATTCGAAATCGCATACCGAATATCACCCAGAATTAAAACTACATGATATCACAATTAATACATTTCGTTTCTTAGTGTTTGTAAAGGAAATTTGAGATCACATTCAATTCAAATTTAAAGTGATTAGAATAAATTCACCGGATTTTGCTCACATTTAAAACAAAATGAGATCACAATCTTTGTAATTGAAATTTTTTTGAACATAATAAATTTAGTATTATTGCTAATTACCAAAAACACAAAATAATCGAAAGATGTTGAGATCTTACTTGCCATATTTGTTTACTCCGATATTCTTGATATATTTACCAATTAATCTTATTATTTAAATCATTTAAATAGTTTTAATTTCGCTTTATTCTAATTGGCTAACCTCTTCCGAAATCACTCTCTGTGAGACACCTCAGCTTTTGAATTCAAAATCTTCTCAAAATGTCTCCTCGATTAATATATAGAGATATCATAGTTTTTTTTGCTTTCTTCGTCATAAAAAAGGTTTTTTGGAGTGAACTTCGTTATGCAATGATGACATATGTATGAAGAGTACTGTTTATGTTCTATTGGTCACAACCGATAGATATACTAATGTAGAAATAACAAAAATTTTACATCTTAGGAGTACAGAAATTTTTAAATGATTATTATTATTATTTACACAAAATAATAAGTCAAATAATTATTTTACCGAAAAATTGGGAATTATGTATTCTTTGTCAATTTGATGTAATATATATGTACTTTTTATTCTACTGATACGTGAGGAAGATATATTATTAAATGATATTAATTATGTTAAAACTAAAAATTATCAAAATTTAAAATAATACATGTTAAATAGGTGTATACATTAATTACACCGTTTAAATAAAAAGTAAAAAATTGTATTAATTTTTAATAAGAGGAGAGCTTTTTTGTACCATTTAAATAAAAAAATAAAAAATATATTAAGTTTCTAAAATTGGAAAATATTTAAATTTATATCCAGAAAACCTTAAATGGTCGATGTTAATGTATCCTAATAAAGTAAATACATTAAAGCGGTCAATATGTGTATAAGATTGAGTTTAGAGCGGTCAAGATGTGTAAAAGATAAATACATTTAATGGAAATTGAGTTTTTTATGGAAATCAAATCATAATCGAAATTTTGTTAAACTTGATATAGAAGTCTAAATTAATGGACAAAAATTCATTAGCTAACAAGTTTAGTCATTTTTTACTAGATAAGGGGTCCGTACCTTTTTTAAATATAAATCAAATATTCAAAAATGGATGTCGAAGCTACGAATAAAAACAATACATAAATTGATTAAGGTACTTTTAAATTTTTAATAATATTTATATTATCATAATTTTGAAAATATATAAAAAATAAATAAATAATATTTTGAAAATATATATTTATATTATTACTAATAGTTAATTTTAGTTCTCTTGACATAAAATGATCAAAGCCAAAGAGAATAACACTAAAGTTGTCATTAAGTTAAGTGACCAATCGTAAGTTTTTGTACATCTTTTAAGTTTAATAATTTCTAAAATGACAAGAACTAATAAGATGTTGTATTTTATACGATAGTATTCATTTCAACTCTGTAAGAAGATTATGCGAACCAAGTACATGATTATGCTATGGATAACATGTCTAAGATGATAATTTATTTTATCAAATTTTCCTCTAGAAGAGTGGATAGATAAAAACAATATAACACATAGCTTTTTTATTATTTTATAATTTTTTAAATTTTTGTAGAGCTTAATGCAAATTGAAATTTTTTATTTGTGAAAAAAATATTGAGGCAATTAAAAACAATATCTGTCTCGAGTTTCAGGTGATTGTATCACAAACGGAATTCAACCCATGTTTTGTATAATCCTATATTAGATTTGATAAATCTTAAGTAAAATAAAGAATCTCAATGATTTATGCTCACTAAAAAATCTTGTGGACTTTTTTTTTATTAAGTTATGTTTTGCGGTCTTTTAAATTTACAAAAAAATCCATTTTTCATTTTTTGTTTTATTTTTTTATTATATGCTAAATCTTGATTTTATTAATAACGAAAAACTAAATATATGAGCTATTAGAATTGTATAATCTCGGATTTAGAGTTGTTAAACGAACATTTACCAGACAATGCAAGTTATTTGAACTTTTCGAAAACATAAAATCTTAACTTTATTGTATCAAATCTAAAATATTTGGATCCAATAAAAATAGTAAAATCTATTAGTTCTCTTGACAAGTTAGATTACCATAATTACGTAAATATATTAGTACAATAGTTGTTATTATCTCTGAAAGAACCATAACTTATAAAGTTCTTGTATAAAAAATGCGACAAACATATGAACATCTTTAAAACTATAATAGGATAATTTAAGTAAATATCAAAAAGGTGTTAATCATTGTATTGAAGATAAGCTAATCATGCAGAGACGGTCTTTGGATTATTAGAACAAAAAAGAAAAGACAAAGAAGATTATGGTTCACCAATAAACACTAAACGAATTAATGACACTGACATTTTATAGAGAATGACACGAAACTTTTCACAAGAGAAAGCAAATGAGGGTTTGTATATTTATATAAGGAGATGACCGATGTAGGGTTTATCTTTTCGGCTAAATAGTGTCTATCAATTTCTAAAGATAACATAAAATAAAAACATAATAAATGAGAAGATCGATCTAGAGATTTTAGATTGGTCACACCATGTTAGATAAATTTTAAAGATAATTACATAATTTTGAGTGAGGTTTTTGATTGGTTGTATTTTGTTTAATTATTTTAAAAGATAATTATATAGTTTTGACTACGGTAAAAATTGTCCTAAATAAGTTAGGAAGACAAACGAATAAATCCTATGACACCACGTCGTAACTGACGTCCGAGATCGTGAAACATATATTTCTTATCATTTTCTAATTTTTAAAGAAAATCGAGAAGAACTCTTGCAATGACATGCCACAAACTCTTTTGAGCAACACGTCAGTTTGACTTCGTATTTAATAATAGTATAAATATGTAATAAAATGTTTTTATGTTCTAGAAACTTGATCTCCAAAACATTTTAATATGATAAGTTATGGATCTATAATATTAAAACATAGTTAACAAATAGAACAAAAACAAACATTTAAAATTTACCAATAACATAACAAATAACAATGCAGTAATGACAAATCTTCCTGATAGTTAACGCAAATGTATATAGAAATTATAAGTATCTTCATGTCACCTAGTTAAGATTAAAACATAAATGATGTTGCAATTTTCGGTTCGATCAGTGTTAAAAATATATATAAGATCAACGAAGTGTTAGTTCAGTGTTAAAAGCCCCTCTATTAAAAGAGAATGTCACGGGTTCAAGCTGCGTTGGGAGGGATTGATTCACCAAATTCGAGTATCTAACCTAGTCTAGCTCCGCCCTAAATGGATTAAGGGTCCACGGACTTTGAATGTTAAAAAAAAAACGAATCTTTGTATCACTTTTATTTGATCTGGTACATACTCGTTAATCTTTGTGTCACATATGGCATATCTTTTTTAACTTGTAAGAATTTTCTTGGAAATAATTTGATACTTCTCGATATTATAACAAATATTGAATCACACACATCAAATTTTTTAACTTTGCATGTACAGGGGTCAAACTTCGTTAGTGTCGTTTTGAAGAATTTTTTTTATCCGTAACTGAAAAACTTCATCTTAATCCAGAGAAAAAGATTATCACACATTCAAAAGTCATCAGTCTGAAACATAGTCTCTTTTGTCATCCAAAAGTCATGATTTTGAGTGTTTTTTGTGTGGTTTCCGCCATTCTAATATCTCACTAATTGCATGTTTGAGGATGTATGGTGATAACGGCTGAATTTTAACTTGATAACTTTGGTGTTGGTAAACAAACAAATAGAGATAAAGGTAAGAGGACCGCATGAAATAAATTTGACCCTTTCTTCAGTGAAGATCGATAATGTAGTCTTTTTTTTTGTTAGAACAGTAACAACCACATGCAGCTTATATCATTCTGTAATTATTACGTTTAGCTAACTACTATTCTAACAAAAGAGAGAGAGAGAAAAAAAAAACATAATGTTTAAAAACGACTACATCTCTCAGATTCCAACTATTGAATTGGTCTGTCTTTTAACTACTCATCACTCTACCGAGTACACGTAACTTTGTGCACCGACAGATCTTTTTTCTCACCGGAATCAACATGTTTTATTCGTTATTCGAATAATTTACAACTCTTTCATTCGTTATTCTATTAGTTATATATATATTGTTATGAGTAACTAATAACAAAAAAAACAAATTACGTAGAATAACTCTAATTTTAACTATAATTTCTAAAATAATATAGTAGAAAATTGATTTACTAGACTAACACATATTTATAGTGAAAAGTCTAAAAACACCCTTTTAATTTATTGAAAATAGACAAATTGTTTAACTATATTTTTATATTTAAGCTTATAATTTTTTTGTTTTAAAATAAAATGTTTTACGCTTTTCTTAAAAACTAAAGTTAAAACGCAAAAAAAAAACAATGCGAATCAAAAAAAATTTAAAAAGAATTAAAAAATATTAATTAATGTTTTATTTTTTGTAAAAACGTTTTATTTTAAAATAATATTTAATTTTCAAAAATCATCTTTTTTATGAAATAAAATCATTATATATTTTGACAGATTTTCGTAACTATTTTAGCAAACAAAATATTCTAGTTGCAAGATTTTCAAAACTATATGTTAGGAAACTAAATTTTAGAAAATCCATTCTTTTTCTAGAAAGTCAGCCACCAAAGAAAACACTATGGTAGTCATTTTGTAAAGAATATTTCGTTTTAAAAGTCTATCATCAAAACATCAGATAGTAAAATTTTTGTCACCATATAAAATAAGTCTGTTGTTTCGTCTATGTTATTTCAGTAATTTAAATTAAAAAGTAATCGAAGCAGATTTTATGAAAAGTTTGTCATCACTTACATTAAAATTAAATGAAACAGACTTTATGAAAAATTTGCCATCACGTACATAAATTTGTCAACAAACAAAAACAAAATTTTGTTGGTTTGTAAATAATTATGTCACGTAAGTCTGTCGCCTAAAAATAAGTTTGTTGTGATTTAATAAATCAGTCATCACGTTTAAATAAGTATGCTAAATGTCCAATAAATCATGACCTAGTTATATTCACTTCATATAAAACTGCCACTCAAATAAAACTCTGCCACAACGTTTGACATGTTTATAGTATTAACTTTGTCAACTGTTATAAGTCTGTCAAAAAAATGAATAAGTCTGTCGCTAAAAAAAAATTGTCACTAAGAACGACAGTTTTGTTTCAAAATTCCAGAATTTTTGGCAAAAAATTTGTGTTACTTTAGTATTTTTTAAGGGTATTTTCGAAAATTTATTTTTCAACTACAAAGAGAGTAGAGGGTATTTTAGGTGTAAAAAATATTTTAATAATAAATTCTTTTTTTGTGTTATTCTAGTAATAAACTAACAAATTTGTGTTAGTTTAGTAATCTTTCCAAAAAAAAAAAAGATAAAATTAGCGAGGCAGCTTTTTATGAGTTAAGCAGTTATATTATGTTTATTAATTATTTGTCCTAAAATTTAATTTGACCCTAGTAAAATATATTTAGCCACCTAGTAAAAAATAGATTTCATATATTCTGACCATGGATTGATTATTTTATGCCGATATGTTATCTCTCAAACATATATGATATATATAAATAATTTTCTTACACACATTAATTTACATGCAAGTATTGAGTTAGTTGACGAGTACATTATCCGTAATTGGGTTGTTGTAGTGCACATGCAGTCATGCGCTCACACATACATTTATAGACGCGTTATGAATGTGTGTGTATCTATGCAATTAATTGTTTCTATAAATATGGACACACACTTTACTAGCTTAGCTTCCTGAAATAGTACAGCAACTTCATTGAATCTTAAAACTCAAGAAGAAAATGGAAAGAGATAATTATATAACCATGAAGATTCTCGCTAACTTGTTCCTTTTCGCTTTAATGCCAATTCTCTCACTCTCCGAGAATCCAACCAACTTAAGTGAGACTTGTGACGACGGAAGTGGAGAAACCGGTTCAGGTTTCGGTATAGGGTTCGGTGTGGTTCTTGATTTCGGTTTATACCGGAATAGCTGCCCGGAAGCAGAGTCTATCGTCTACTCATGGGTGGAGACTGCGGTTTTACAGGATCCAAGAATGGCTGCTTCTCTTCTCCGTCTTCATTTCCACGACTGTTTTGTCAATGCAAGTCCATTTTAATCTCGTTTTTAATAGTTTTGGTTAAATTAACAAATACAAACCATTGAACTAGGAAATTTATTAATTATGCCGGTTAAAACGTGACAAATCCTCCAAATCGGAACCGGTTAAGTAGAGCAGGAGTATGAACCAAGATGTGCATTTTGACTTACATTGCATTATGTCATTGCAGGGATGTGATGCTTCGGTGTTGCTGGATGACACAGAAGGATTGGTTGGTGAAAAAACCGCGCCTCCCAATCTTAATTCTCTCCGAGGATTCGAGGTGATCGATTCGATAAAGTCAGATCTCGAATCAGTATGTCCAGAGATCGTCTCATGCGCTGACATTCTTGCAATGGCTGCTAGAGACTCAGTCGTTGTGGTAACTCCTTTCAGTCTTCATAATCTTTCATATTCACGTACAAACCAAATGAAAATCAATTTAACCGGTTTTGATATTGAACCACTTAAAAACCCGTTTTTTTTTAAAGTCGGGTGGACCAAACTGGGAAGTGGAAGTAGGAAGAAGAGACAGTAGAACAGCAAGCAAACAGGCAGCCACAAATGGCTTGCCCTCACCAAATTCAACCGTACCAACTCTCATCTCTATATTCCAAAATCTTGGTCTTTCGCAAACCGACATGGTCGCTCTTTCCGGTATACATTCTTTCTCTTTATCTAAACCAACTGGTTTGGAAGAAACAGAAGATTGATTTAAAAACTTTTAACATGCATAAATCAGGAGGACACACATTGGGAAAGGCAAAGTGCGCATCGTTTACAGCTCGGTTGCAGCCGCTGCAAACAGGACAACCATCAAACCACGGAGACAACCTTGAGTTTCTCGAGTCGCTGCAGCAGCTATGCTCGAATGTTGACCCTTCTGTAGCTATCACTCAGCTAGACTTGGTGACACCATCAACATTTGACAACCAGTATTATGTTAACCTCCTTTCTGGTGAGGGATTGCTTCCATCAGACCAAGCTTTAGCGGTTCAGGACCCAGGAACAAGGGCGATTGTTGAGAACTATGCAGCGGACCAGTCGGTTTTCTTTGAAGATTTCAAGAATGCTATGATTAAAATGGGAGGGATAACCGGTGGTAATGACGGCGAGATTAGGAGGAATTGTAGAACGTTTAACTAAAAATAAGGATAACTATGAACCATTCATATTCAAGAACAGACTTATTGATATATCTATGTGAAATTTAATGAAGTCTACATAGGACTTTTATTTTACCAAAATCTACACAAGAGACGACCAGGTTTAACAGGTTTCATATCGGGAAACTACGAAATGATGAAACTCTTTAAAAGCTAAAAAGAAAAAAAAAGATAGGTTTTGTCAATATGAAATAAGAATATGCATATTTGACTCCTAAATCTATTTAAAAGTTTGTTGTCAAAAAAGGAAAAAATCTGGTTAAAAGTTTGCTTTCTCACCAGATATATAACTACATCACTTTTTTTAACACAAGTTAACCCCCAATTTTATATAATCTTCCTTATGATTTTATTAGACTTTTATAATGTTTTTATGCTAAAATGATGATATTCTTGTATTCGTAGTGTTTATAGTTATCATTAGAGATCAAAAAATGCAAACGAGAGAAAAACAAAGTTAAATAGAACAAAACAAACTCTAGGTAGTTTCTGACCATTAGAAAGATCATCTTGTAAGGAATCTTTCCAGTGATAGTTTGAAGTGAAATATGAACACTAACATAAAATTTCGAGTTAGACTTCACGTGGAAATGGTTTTATATTTGTCTTATCAAGTGTTGTTGATATGTGTAGTATCGATATTGCCAAGAACAGGTTGACTCAACGAGAAAATATGAATATATTGATATATTAGAACCGATTTCACTTGAGATATTTTATGATGGAGTCTCTCAACTCCCCCTTTTTTCTTTGATCTTTCTAGACGTCGTTCCCCAAAACCCTTTACACACTTATATAGTGAAGGCTAAAACTCTAGATTAACTAAACCATGACTCTCTGAGAATAATCATGGTCAAACCATATTAACTTAACCACATTTAGTAGATAAATAACAAATTGCATTATCAATACTCCGCCGTTCGAAATTCACCTTGTCTTCAAGGTGAGGATCATAGACGAGCTATGTAACCCACTTTCCCCCTGCTGAAGTACACCAAATCTGATCTGCCAAGTATAAGGATTGTCATGGCTTCTTTGATCCCTTTTCAGCTTGTTGTCATACTGTTTTCTCCTTTCAATGCTTAAAGATTTTGCTTGAGGTTTAACAAGGAAATTTCCATGCCTAATTTCAATATGATGTACCGGATCTTGAGAAAGCATTTCCTTTACTATGGCTTCCACCTATATTAGAACCCAATCTTTCTTTAGTTTCATTATGCTTGTTCCTCAAACAGAATATTGAACCAAGCAAGCAATTTGTTTGTTTGGATATGTCTTCTTCAGATAAGAATGAAAACTTCAACAGTGTAACAAGACATTGAATTTCCATTTGTAGTGTATTGGTTTTTCTAGAAGCTTGCTTCTCAACAATACCATCATCCCAAACCAGTCTATTGTTTTCTCCAGCCCAAGTGATTACATAAAAGACATAGAAACTAATACCCCGTAGTTGTACTTCTCTTTCTTGACGAACAGTGGCCAACCAAAATTTTAGTATCACCAGCATTTCATGTAATTATTCATTCAGCTCGTGTAGAAGTTTATCTTGACATTCTTCCATGTAGTTGTTCTTACGCCTCTCGAACTAAGAAATTGCTCTTTCTTGTTCCCCTTATCTGTTCTCCAAACATCAAATTCCCAAGGTCTTACCATCTTTTGCCTTCCTCTCACATTGAATATTCAAAATCTACAATGTCTGTCTTTGAAGTATTCCCCAACTGCTAAAGCAAATGATTTTTCATATGGATTTCCACCATTAGCCGAATATATCTTGTTGTAAGTTTGAGCATTGAGATGAGCACATGCTAATAAGATCTTTTGTCAGCGTTATTCATTTTTGTTCTTGTAGGGAATGCATGAGTGGTCGACTGTTTCTTCCCATTAACGTGATTCCATGTTGCAACTCATTTTCGCTCTGACATTCACATTCATGCATCAGCAATGTAGCTAATAATCTCACTGTGTTTATCTGTTTAGCCGTATCATCTTTGACGGTCACAAGATGCAACACAAAACCCGTTCCAGCCCCAACACTCCTATTTGTATGCTTAGAAACTAACACCAGTACGTAAATCACTTTCCTTCTAACAAAAGTAGTCAGCCTTTCAGTTTCTCTCTTCCAATTCTCATACTTCCTTTTCTTGTACTTGTGTCTGAACTTGTACATCTTTTTCCTAGTTGTTGCCATTCCCTTCATCAGCATGTAAGTGGTCACTTGGTGCATCAGGTTGTTCTGTTTCTTTGAAAACAACATACTACTCCTTGTCTTTTGCATTTTTGGCATAATCTTCTAAAATAACTGCAACAACCATATCATATCAGCTACTTTGTCAATACTCATGTTCATCATGTGAACAACGCATATTAAACTCTTTAATACTATTACTTCCCAAACTCCATGACATTTAAACTTGTTCCTCAGAACTTGATGTAGATTCTTTAGGTCCAACATCCTGATTATGTGCGTAGAACTCCTTGACTTGGTACAAGTTATCTTCTTCTTGTTCATAACATGTTTTCGTCGTAGAAATCTTTTCTGAACCTCCTTAGATTCAACCTTATAGTGATTTCCAGAACACTTAAGCTCACCTCTTGAATTTGGTAGGAAGAAAACATGATCTTTGTGCTTCTGCTTTCGTTTCTTCCACTTTTCAAGCTTCTTTGTAATTGTTCCATACTTCAATGACAGTTTTCCAAATAACAGTTGACGAACGTATATGTAGTGTTTGTTACTCATTTTCTGATGCTTCTCCATCCCTGTTCTATTCTTCTTTCTCTTTGTAAATCTCAACAGATATTTGTTTTTAAACACTTGGTTGTTGGCCATCTTTGTCGTTGACACATGTCTTTTTCTTTGATTTCTCACCCATGAATTTAAACACATGGCAATTCCACCCCCTTGCCACTTCCTTTAGAAACTCTCTTTTATGATTCAGATATCCCTTCGACATTCCATGATGGATATAGATCCTCTTTGAAAGCTTCTCCCATCTCTTCTTTTTTTTCTTCTTCATGTTCCCTTTTCCTCGTAGAATTATTTTCTCGAACACCTGGTGGGCATAGTTATCCATCTCACCTTCTCCCAGCTCTGACTCTACTTGGTGTTTGATCTCTTTCCCTTTGCTGGAATAGAGCCAAGTTATTCATATTCACCATCACGAGATGTATTCTCCTGAGGAAAAATCACCTTATTTTCATCATCCAAAGTTTCCTCTTTTTCCTTCGACACAATCATCTCAATCTCGTTGGGGTCTCGTGTTTGTGCACCTGGCGAGGTTTGCTTCTGCATTGGTGATTTGTTACCAAACATCCTCAACATCCCAGCCTTGATCTCTAACAAACTTCTGAAGTAACATATGGAATTTCGAAACTCATACCAAGACCAAGCTTTACCTTCGATGAAACCATTCACAAAAGGAATCTTCGCATCTTCTGAAAAATCATAATCATTGAAGAACATTTCAATCCATGAAACCTATGTCTATGGATCTTCATCACCGTAGAAGATCGGATCCTCAATAGACCCCTCACCATTTCCTATTGGATTGTCTCCTTCTGATACCAATTGATACGTGTAGTATAGATATTGCCAAGAATAGTTTGACTCAACGAGAAAAGATGAATATATTGATAGATTAGAACCGACTACACTTGAGAGATTTTATGATGGAGTCTCTCAGCTCCCCCTTTTTCCTTTAATCTTTCTAGATGTCGTTCCCTAAAACCCTTAACACACTTATATAGTGAAGACTAAAAAGCTAGATTAACTAAACCATGGCGCTCTGAGAATAACTGTTGTCAAACCATATTAACTTAACTACATTAAGTACATAAATAACAAACTACATCTGTCAGTTTCCTACAGAGATGAAGGTGTAGTGGGTTGATGATCATGGCGTCTTTTGTTTCATTCACTCCAAGTTGTGTACATCACGACTTGAAAGGTGATACGAACATGTCACAACACAGGTTTCTCAAAAGTATTGGTTAAAAGTAAACTAACCAAATTGTCCTAGACTGTTGAGAAAGCAGAGCATAAAATTCCCCTAGTAGTAGTAGTCCAGATTTGCCTCACAAACGGACAACGGAAGCAATAAACACAAGAGGTAACAACACCAACCACCCAGCAGTTTGAAACTTAATTTATCCTTTAAGAAATTCTCATTATCTTCTCTCACATGTCACTAAATGCTTTGACCATGGCCTCTTGTTAAAATGTATAGAATCAATGATTATAGCTATACCACATTATTTTAATATATGAACCATTGAAATTTAAAGTCAATTACCTCTCTTTCTTCACCTCAAGGTCAATGGGTCACAACTCTCTTTCCACGATCGTGGTTTTTTCGCTTAAATTTCTTTTGTTTGAATTTTTGCATTTGATGCTGCTTCCCTTTTTTAAAAAATTAAAAAATTTATGACCAAACACAAACCAAACAAATAAAAACAACAAAACCAAAGGGATTACCAAACAAACCAACACTATGAGAATCGCTTTTAGAAGACTCGAAGAAAGCTAATCTAAAACCAAATCCAATAGAAATATTGTGTAATACCCGGCCTTTTAAAGGCTCAACCCTAACCGGAAGCCCCAAACCCGAACCAACCCTAACTGCAACCCGACCCTTGACCCGAACCCGACCCGTTCGACCCTCACAAAAACCCTCGCCCAAGTCTCTCTCTCCCTCACCCAACGAAAACCCTAAACAAAAAAAAGAAGTTGGAGAATACGAAGGTGGAGGCGACGAACAGAGGAAGCGAGGGGGGAGGGAGATCGCCGATGGTGGAGCAAGAGGAGGAGATGATGGCGGTGGTGGAGTGCCGCGTTGTGAAGGAAAAGGAGAAGGGAGGAGGTGGAGTGGCGGAGAAAGAAGCGACGTGGAGAGAGAAGGAGGAGGAGGTCGTCCCGGTGAAGGGGGAAGCCGGAGGAGGAGCAGTGGTTGTGGTCACGATGTTGGACAAGGCGGGAAGAAGCCCAAAGGCCGCGGAGATGGGGAACGAGGATGGATCAGAGAGGTCAGGGCGTCGGATCCATGGTGATGAGGCGTCGGGGAAAGCTGGCGACGCCGTAGGAGAAGCCGCGGGGCTCGGAGAAGGTGAAGCGTCGTCGGTGGGAGGCGAAACAGTGGTGGTCGGAGAAGCGGAGCCGCGATCTGTGGGTGTTGTGCAGAGAACGCCGCGATCGTGGACTCCGGAGGCGCCGTGACGGTGATCGGAGGCTTCGATGATGAAGTGGGGTCCCCGGAGGTGATGTTCGGTGCTGGTGGAGTGGTGAGCGGAGTCAGAGAGGGTGGTGGTGGCTCGGGTAAGGCGGAAACCCTAGGTGGGGGAGATTGCTTGCGGCGCAAGCAAGCAGTGGGCAAGGGAGTTAGGGTTTTAGATGGCTTGAAGGAGAAGAAAGTCGTGGGGCCCGCACCTGAAATCAAACTGGAGAAAACTGGAGAAGTAAACCGAATCAAAGGGAAAACCGGAGAAGCAAACTAAACCGAGGAGGTAACCGGAGAGGCTAAACCAGAAGATGGAGTTGCAATATTCTGCGAAGCTACCATGCATCAATGTTGGGAAGCCGAAGCAGAAGGTACCCGGAAGTGGTCCAGAGAAGAATCGATAGAAGCAGAAGAGTCGTTCAAAGCCGCGAAAAAGACGCTTGCTTCAAGTGCGGTGAAACCGGGCACATGGCGAGAGAGTGTCCACCAGGCAGAGTCTTCGGGAACCGGTGCTGGTGAAGGAGACCGGAACCCGGAAGACACAGTTCAGGAGTCTTCAATTTCGGGTTCATCCTCTTCCGAGGGAGGAGCTGCTTGGGGTAATCAAGGGGGAGGTTTCGGTTCAGGTGAGAAGGAGGTTGACGAAAGATCGAGCCGGGGAAGAAAAAAACGTTACCGAGGACACCAGCGAAGTCCCGGCGGTGGGAGTGGAGGTTGTTGACCTCGACAGCTATCAGACCATTAGGCCAAGGTGAGGAGTTCTCGCCTTCGTTCTCATTCGTTATTCGGTTAATTTCTCTAGCCTAGGTTTAATTATTCAGCCAGTGTCGAGCTATAAGTCTAGGCACAAATAGTTAAATGTACTATGTATTGTAAGTCATAATGACATATATGCCCAAGTACAATTCTGTGAAATGGGTCGCTAAGCCGAGCCTAGGACAGAGAGTCTGTGTTAACCTAAGTCCTAAAATGGATAGGGATAATTGGCATTGTTTGAGAACTGCACAAAGGAAAGTTAGGTCTAGTAAAACCGGTGATTTGCGTGTCTAGATTGTTAGGCCCTATAATAGGCGCGGAGCCTATTGTAGGTTGTGTTCTAACGCGGGCCGGTTGGCCTCTTCCCTGTGGTAAAAAAATGGGTAAGACTCCAATCGCAAGGAGGATTATCAAGGGGTACGTACGCCGAAATTTGGAGGCATACCCCGCTCGAGTGCGTACGCTGAAATTTGGAGGCACACTCAGCCGTGTCGACGTCAGCAGAGCGGCGGCAGACCCGTGAGGAAATTGACATCATCGAACTGTTTCGGCATCAGTTGAGCTACGTAAGCAACATGACAGATGTTAGTTGAGCTTGAAGTTGCGGACTCACCTGTGGTGGGATCTGGGCGAGGGAGGCGTGCTACTCGAGAAAGTGAGAGACCGAAGTCCAAAGGATCCTCGTGTGCTAGTTGTCTAGGAAAAATGTGTTTTTAAAAGAAGTGTCTAAAGAGTCTTAATTTGACCTAAAAAGGTTTCCGTTTTGTAGTTGCTTGAATGACACGTTAGGTGTCTCTCTTTGCTTACTGTGGGGTGGGGTTAGGCCTAGTGTAGTGGGGTTAATCGGGTAGCGGGTGAGGCGGAGTTGGATCCATCCTCACTGAGTGGCTTGTTTGAAAATTCACTCACCCCTCTCTTTTCTCCCTTTTTCTTTTTGGTGTTTCTGCAGGTAAAATTAGAAGCGATTTATTGACCGCTTGGTGAAGTTTGTTCCGGTTTTGGCGATACCATATGGAGCATCCCGGTACCTTCGGGTCGGGGTCGTTACAAGTGGTATCAGATCCTACATTAAAGGTCGCTCCGGTTCTAACCCGGAGGGTCATAGATTTTCCACGATAAAACGTTTTCTGAAAAATCAAGATTTAACGTTTTCCTGGCTAGCCACCAAAATACCGAATTGCGAAAGAATTTCAAATCACCAACCTCGTCAGTAATAAAGCTTCTAATATTGGCGTTTTGCTCTTGTAGGTTTCCCGACGTCTAACCCGGAGCCAAGTATCAGTATGCACCCCAGATGAAGGCCCACCGCCTTGGGTATGGACCGCGACTCGCGCTGCCGCCGCTTTGGGTGCCCTACCCACCTCACCGTCGCCAGATGCATGCAGAGTCAGATTCCAGCTCCAACCAGGAGATGGATCCGGAGGAGGATCCGGAGGAGGATCCAGAGGAGGATCTGGGGGAGGATTCGGAGGAGGATCAGGCCGAGGATCAGGCAGATCTAGGGCTCCCGCAGGGAGAAGTGGAGGAGGACCCGGAGGGAGCGCTTGGATACCTAGGGGAGGGCGATGACCCAGAACCAATGGAAGGTCATGAGGAAGGGTACGATGGAGATCAGGATAATGACAATGGGGTAGGACCCGAGGAAGGGCCGGAGCGGGGAGACGACCTAGACCAGATGCTTGACATTTTCTTCGAGGAGGAGCTAGCCGACGACTCCGACGAAGAGCTCGACGAGGATACAGACGACGACTTTGGGGGATTCTTCGAGGAGGAGCCGGAGGTCATCGACATTTTAGACGGGCCACCAGTGAGCTCAGATTCCAGTTCCAATCCCGATTCCAGTTAGCTATCAGCAATAGGATGGGCGCCTTGGGGGTAGGATAACTAGACTAGGAACGTAGGAGTATCTATTCTTTGTTAGTTATTGCTTGCATTCTTTTAGAAATTAGCCAGTAGGATGGGCGCCTTGGGGGTAGTTATTGCTTTCTCCTCATGCTCCTCATGCTCTTCATTCTGCGGTTGGCTTTCCACAGTACAAATAAATTCCACTTTGTCGTCAATTAGCTTCTTCCTGCCCTTCTTTGTGACCTTTATGTCCTTCTTGGTGACCTTACTTGTATTCACCTTCTTCTTGGTGACCTTACTTGTCTTTGGACGGCCCATTTAATTCACCTGAAATAAATTACGCATTAGTTAGTACTCCTTAACTACATCAGAGAACACAAAATAAAAACGCATAGAACACAAAAGGATCAAATAGACAACACACAACACAAACATCACACAAGAAAACATCACACATATATTCCTTATCAACTCGAGCGTTATGAGCTTCATCTATTTCAATATCCATATCAACGGTTGATGGCAATGGTCCAATATCTGCGTGGACATCTTCTTCCTCTGAGTCACTAAATCTTCTTGATGGACCTCTTATGACAACATACCAGTTGGATGTATCATCCTCCATTGAGTAAAACACTTGTTTTGCCTGAGAAGCTAATATGTAGGGATCTCTGTTAAAGGAAACTTGACATTATTTCAAGTTAACAAGTGTGAACCCATCTTCCACCTTAACTCCGTTTCCTCTTACTACCCATTGACACCGAAAAAGAGGGACATAAAACACATTATAGTCCACCAAGATAATCTCTGTAACTCTCCCATAGTATGATACCAAATCAACAACTTGTGAAGTATCTTTCGCACTTGCTCTACACATTGCAGTAGCCTCATAAAATACTCCACTGTTTTGGCTTTGCCTATGAACTGAGTGTGTGTGAAACCGCTGTCCATTAACTATATAGCCTGTATATGACCTTACACAACTACGGGGTCCATATGCCAACCATTTTAGAGTTTCTTCATGTGTTTCAGAGTCAATAGGTATCTAGCATAAGGTATAAACAAGTGTCAGAACATAATAATATTTAATTAATAGAAACAAAACATATGTTAGAGACTTGCCTGTTCTTTTAACCAGGAAGCAAAATTAAGAGTATGTGTACTCCACAGATACGTCGCATCACGTCTACATCTTGCATTTGTGTCTTGTAGATGATGTATATGCATGCTTGTGAAACCAAAAATAAAAAAGAATGTATCAATCTGGTACTTATCTTCTTATAGATGACAAGTTTTAAAAGTAATGCAGTTACTTACTCAACATATGGGTCCACAACGGATGTGTTCTGAATGACAGCAAGGTGGATCATTTTCTTCTCCACTTTAGACAGATTAATTGATGTGGCCGCTGATATTGGACGTCCCTCTAGGATTGACTGGCTCTCATAATCAATATTCCTATCTAATTTCTCCTCAACACTGNCACTTGTTGTCTTTTTAAGAAAATCACTACAGAACCGCATGCACTCTTCTACTAAGTAGCACTCAGCTATACAACCCTTTGGCCTCGCAGGGTTTCTAACGTAGTCTTTCAAGATTTTCATGTGCCTACAAAAAGTAAATAAAAATGTATCAAATAGTAAGAGAATTTTAAGGTACAAAACAATATAAAAATGTATCAAAAGGATACATCCAACGAAAGTGGACTGGACCGCAGAGTCTAGCTTCCCTTCCTAGATATACTGTCAAATGAACCATTATGTCGAAGAAGCTTGGAGGAAAAAATCTCTCGAACATACAGAGAGTTTCCATAATCTCATCTTCTATTATNTGCTCTATATCTATAACTCGCTGACATAGACGGTTGAAGAATGCACACATGCGTAGTATTGCTAGTCTAGGGCCTTTAGGTAATAACCCTCTAACTGCAACCGGGAGTAACTGCTGCATCAGCACATGATAATCATGTGATTTGAGACCTCTTACCTTACACTCTTCAACTGAAACTCCCCTTGATATGTTTGAACAATATCCATCAGGTCCTTTAAAA
>OVAN01007508.1:0-19562 GCA_900406275.1 Anastatica hierochuntica | reverse complement strand
GATCTCCATCTTTTCTCTATGCTTCTAGCCTCTTGTCTCCCTGATTTTCAATCTCCAAATCAACCTTGAATCCACCATCTGAGCCTCCTAAAGTCCATCCAAAAGAGCACCTACAAATGCAAGAAAATGGATGCAAAAATGCAATATGAACCTAATCTAGACTCTAGACTCTAAATGATGCATTCTAAATCTAATAGGCTTATTTACAACCTAATAATGAATGAAAACCAAGCTAAAACACACTAAAATATGCATGAAATTGTATGTACATCAGTAACGCGTTCCAGCTATTTGGTTGTACTTTTCCATACCTATCTTGTAACTTGTATATCCATGCTACTTTGACTTCTACTATTTGGTACGGTCCTTCCCAGCCAAGCGCCAGCTTACCCGCGACCTTGTCCCTAGTGTTGTCAAAGACTCAGCGTAGCACCTATTCGCCTTACTGGAAAGTCCGGGTTCGTACCTTCTTTTTGTAGCTGTAAGCTACTTCCTGTCAGTAATTCCAGTGTCGGATTCTTGCGGCTTCCATTTTTTCGTCAAGGAGATCCAGGGACAAAGCCATCAGCTCTTCATTCTCTCTTGGGGATAGAAGCTCAGACTTGGCTCTAGGGACGTTGACATCGGCGGGGGTCACCGCTTATGTTCTNACCGCTTCTGTTCTGTAGACCAGGGAGAAAGGTGTTTCTCCTGTTGAAGTCTTGATGCTAGTTCGACATGCCCATAGGGTAGCTGGATGTTCTTCGACCCAGTTGGCTTTGGCGTCGTCCAACCTCTTTTTAAGGAGATTGACTATAGTCTTATTATTGGACTCGGGTTGCCCGTTGGATTGTGGATGTCTCGGAGTTGCAAAGCTTAGTTTTATACCCCAATCTTCGCAAAACTTTTTGAAACTTTTCCTTGTGAACTGCGGGCCATTATCCGTAACTATCTCCTGAGCTGTTCCGAATCATGTTACCACGTTCTTCCAGAGGAACCTCTTGATTTGGACATTTGTAATCTTGCTCACGACTTCTGCCTCCACCCACTTAGAGAAGTAGTCTGTAACTACCAAAAGGTATTCCAGCTGGACAGTGGCTGTTGGAGTATTCCCACAATGTCAATTCCCCACTTCATGAACGGCCACAGAGAGCTTACAGATTTGAGGTTTTCTAGGGGTAGCTTGAATACTTGTGCGTGCTTCTGGCATTTATCACAATACTTGGGCATTTGAAGGGCGTCATGGGCCATTGTAGGCCAATAGTAGCCCGCCCTCTTGGCTCTTAGCACCAAGCTTCTTCCACTAGAGTGGGATCCGCACTCGCCTCCATGTAGTTCTTTGAGGACTACGTCTATGTCTTCCGGCTTTATGCATTTGAGGTATGGACTATAGAAAGACCTTATGTAGAGTTTTCCATAAATCAAGCAATAGCGGGATGCTTGCCTTTTGATCTTACGACATTCACTCCTCATGTTGGGCAGGACGTCATCCTTTTGGTAGTAAATAATGGGCGTCATTAATTTCTTCTTCTTCTTCGATGTTGGAGACTTGAGGTCCTTCGGTGTCTTTGTCAGTAGCTAGCCATTGGAGAACCAGCAAAGGTATGCTAGTTGGCTCTGCAACTCTCAGGGCTGAGGCCATGTTGGCCAAGGCATCTGCATGCGATTTTTGTTCCCTCGGGATCTATTCCCAAGTCGCTTGCCAAGTCGAGTCCTGCAATTAAGGCTTCGTACACATTTTCATTGTTGGTGGCTCTAAAGTTGCATCTCACTGCTCTTGATACCACTTCTCCTCTTGGTAAGATAAACACGAGGCCTACTCCTGCTCCTCGTATGTTGCTGGATCCATCTACGTAAAGAGCCCATTCTTCTTTGCTTTTACTTTCCTGTTGGATCCTGACTTCTTATTATGCCCTTGGTACCATTGGTAGGGAGAATTCTTCTATGAAGTCCGCTAGGACTTGTGATTTGATCGTCGTGGCAGGGCCTAAGATCACATCATACTCACCTTGCTCCACTGCCCATTTGGCTAATCTTCCAGATACTTATGGCTTGTGAAGTACAGACTTGATAGGGAAAGACGTGATGACTATCACTGGGTGAGCCTGGAAGTAAGGACACAGTTTCCTGGCCGAGACGACCAAGGCGAGAGCCAATTTTTCCAAGTGACTATAGTGGGTCTCCGTATCCAGAAGGGACTTGCTTACATAGTATACCGGGCGCTTCTTACTTCCTTTTTTTCTAACCAAGACGATGCTTACGGCATGCTCTGAAACAGTCAGGTACAGGAGCAGTGGCTCTCCAACTTGGAGTATTGAGAGAAGATGTGATGTTGTGAGATACACCTTGAGTTTGACTAGGGCGCCTTCGGCCTCTTGGTTTCATTCAAATTTCTCGGTGAACTTGAGGGCTTCAAAGAATGCATGCGATTTGTTGGACAACCTGGATATGAATCTACTCAGGGTTGCCATTCTTTCGATAAGCATCTAGACATCTCGTGGAGTCTTGGGTGAAGGGATTGTTTGAATTGCCCTGATTTGCTCTGGATTTGCTTCAATGCCTCTGTATGTAACTATGTACCCCAAAAATTTCTCAGATCTCACTCCGAATGAACACTTAGAGGGGTTGAGCTTCATATTGTACATCCTCAGGGTAGAGAAGGCATGTTGCAAGTGTGCTATATCGCCTTCCGCTTCTAAGGACTTGACCAGCATATCATCTATATAGACTTCCATAGTCTAGCCAATTTGGTCTGCGAACATCATGTTAACTAGCCTTTGATAGGTGGATCCTGCATACTTCAATCCAAAAGGCATCACCTTGTAGCAGTAGATTCCACGAGAAGTCATGAAGGATGTCTTTTCCTCGTCATCTGGATGCATGAGTATTTGATTGTACATACAAAAAGCATCCATAAAGCTCATCAATTGGTGTCCAGCTATGGCGTCCACCAGTTTGTCTATATGAGACAAAGGGAAAGGATCCTTAGGGCAGGATTTGTTTAGATTCATAAAATCTATGCAACCTCTCCACTTGTCATTCTTCTTCCGGACCACGACGACGTTTTCCAGCCATTTCGGGTAGTGGACCTCCCTAATGAACCTGGTCGCAAGGAGATTCTTGACTTCATCATTGATGATTGTGTCTCGTTCTGGTGCAAACTTCCTCCTTTTCTGCTTGACTGTTGGGTACTTGGGGTCCACTTTCAGCTTATGCACTATGATTTCCGGGTCTATCCCTAGCATATCCACGTGGGACCACGCGAAGCAATCATCATTGGACCTCAAGAAGTCTATCAGTCTCTGGCATAGGCCTTCTTGCAATCTTGCCCCTATTTTGATGTTTTTGCCTAATTCTCCTGGTATCAAAGGTACGTCATCCAACTGTTCCAGTTCTGGCTCGTCAGTGTGCAATGCGGGAAGTGTCTTTTGTATTTGCTACAAGGGGGTTGTCTTTCCCTTTAAAGTTGTTTGGCAGCACGATGGAGCATTCTCTTGGTCACCCTTGATCTCTTTGATTCCCCATGGAGTTGGGAATTTGAGTTCTTGGTGCAGAGTTGACGGCAGGGCTCTCATCTCATGTATCCAAGCTCTGCCAATGATCATATTATAGGTGGAGGGACAATATATGACGAAAAACTTGGTGGACAAGTTGACTCCTCCAGCGCAAACTGGGAGCACTATCTCTCCAATGGTTTGCTTGACTTCTCCAGTGAAGCCTACCAGTGATGTGTTCTTCTTGGTTAAGGCTTCTTGGGTTACCGCCAAGTCTGCATATTCTCCCAGGAAGAGTACGTTCGTAGAGCTTCCATTACCGATGAGTACCCTCTTCACTAAATAATTCTCTACCGATAATGAAACAACCAAGGCGTCATGATGTGGAGTCAGGATTCCATCTTGTCCTCCAGCCGTGAAGCTTATGACTTCTTCGCTGAGGTTCTGACACTTAACATCTTGTTCTTTTCTTCGCAGCGGCATGTGTAATGCCACTTATCTCTGACCCTGTGGATATGACATTGACCACCCTATCAAGCGTTGGAGAATCTGGCACTAGATGGCCTGTTGGGGCATCTTCTTCCTGACTATCTAGCATCTCCTTTGCTTTGTTAGAGAGGAACTCTCGTAAATGTCCTTTCTTGAGTAGCTCATTGACTTCTATTCTTAAGGATATATAATCCTCCATTCTATGACCATGGTCATTGTGGAAGTCACACCATTTGTTCAGATTCCGGTGATGGTCGGGCGACCTCATCTTCTGGGGCCATTTGACTTGGCCTCCCATCTTTTTCAGGACTCCAACCAGCTCTGCCGCTTGGTATTGATAGGTTGGATATGTCCGGCCAAGTATTTACTGGCGGAAATCTGTTTTCGTCTGGCTTACCCAAAAGCTTGTGTCCTTTGGCTCCCTTTTGGCCCTCTTCTCTGGTAGGTCTCTGGTAGGGCTTGTCGTCTATGATCGTCTTCTCTGTCCTCATGACCCGAGATTCTTGCCTGGGAAGTAGGTCTTCTTCTCACTTGATCTGCGCCTAGGCGTGGGATAGTATGTCTCCCATCGTTCTGCACTGATATTTAGTGAGCTCCTTGTACAGATCGCCATCAGGCATAAGTCCTCTTTTAAAGGCAGAAATTGCGGTGGCAACAGTGCAATTTGGGATAGTGACCTTCTAATTGTTAAAGCGATGAAGGTAGCTTTGGAGTGGCTCTGCCTTATGCTGTCTGATCTCATAAAGGTAATCAGAAGACTTGGGAGTCACTCTGGTGCTAGCAAATTGCTCCACAAATAGATCAGTCAGACGAGACGGGGATCTTATGGTTCCAGTGGGAATCGATATGAACCATTGCAAGGAGGCTCCTGTTAGGCTGGAACCAAATCCTTTACACATGGCAGCTTCTTTGTGCTCCTTCTTGATCACTGCAGTGAGCATCTTCTGCTTGTACTATGCGATGTGATTATTCGGTTCGAAAGTCCTGTCGTAGGGCTTGATGAATGGGAAGGTGAACTTCTTTGGCTTGTCGGTAAGTGCCATCTCATCTGAGAAAGGAGTGTCCGCATAAGAGCTTAGGGAACTTTTCCTCAGAGGATGTGCAAAACTAGGAAGTCGTTTGATTACCGACTATAACGCCTTGAACTTGTTGGATAACATCTGTTCCAGTCATCTGGCCTAATCAGAGAGTGGGACAAGGCTTGTGGCATGCGACTCTTCTACATCCATAAGATCTTCTCGCTCTTGAGAAAGATTTTGGTCCTCTTGGGCTCCCGTTGTTGTTGGGTTTCCTCTTTCTCCAGAGTTATTGGTAGGAGGAGTTTCCAGAGTTGGCATCCAGGACACGTGGACCGTGAACCTCTGATTCGTTGCTTGATTTGCTGTCAAAACCGAGTTTGCTTCTCTGAGGGTCTCGTTCTCAAACTCCAATTGCTGTAAGCGTTGCGTGTTCTCCTGGAGTGTCCTGGTATGAGTATCCATCTGCTGCCTTAAAGTCTGTAGCTCGTGCAGTTGCGGCATCAACACCAGTTGGAGTTTGATCCCTTCGAAGTTGCTCCATCTCACCTAGTCTTTTTTACAAAGTTTCTACCCGAGATTGCATCTCCTCATAGGTGAGATCTGTTCGTTCAGGTGTGATGTTTGTTGATTCATGATTATATCCAACCATCGTCACTTAGCAGTTTTTGAAAGCTCCCCTCCTTCCAGCGCCAACTGTTACTGGTGATTTTGGTCGTTCTTTGTAAGCACTACGAAAGCTGGAGGTCAATGAATGTATAGCGTATATGGTTCGAACGTATCCTAAGCTCTTTTGATCAATAATGGTGAAAAAGATGAGTTGTATTGAATTCTTTAGCCTAGAGTTTCGTGTCTCCACTCTTAACCCTTAATATTTATATTTATACATCGAGTTCATGATTATCTCTCCAAGAATCGAATATATCATGATTATCTACATAATATCTGTATCTTTTTCTACAGAATATACATCATTATCTGCTAATTTAAATAATAAAAATAAGCGTGAGTCGGCGGTCGGCTGGCTTTCTGCTTCCAGCTTCCGGCTATGCAACATCGTTTGGCTTCCTGCTTGTGGGCATTCCCCTGCCTTGAGGTCTTACTGCTGTATTCCATCTAAGCCCGAGGGAATTCTCATTGCCTAAATTACTCCCAACAAAATATACATCATTATCTACTAGGGTAAATAGTAAAAATAAGTATAAGGCGGTGGTCGGCTTGCTTCCGGCTTCCGGATATGCAACATCGTCTGGATTCATACTTCAGGGCATTCCCTTGCCTTGAGGTCTTATTGTTGTACTCCATCTAATCCTGGAGGAATTACCATGGCCTAAATTACTCCCAACAGTTTGCCCCTTATTGCACAGGTTCGATCCGAAGCTATGGAATAATATGTCTTCCATATGGATTAGGCAGGAAGCCATTAGTTGCTCGACCTTTTTAGTTGTGACTTGTGTTGCCTTTGTTTCCCTTAAGTGCATGCTTGCTTATAGCTTGAGTACCGTTAGGTAATGGACGTAATTGTAGCAGGAGGTTACGTCTGGCTCTTGATGTCTGACCTTAAGGCTTTGAATTTC
This sequence comes from Anastatica hierochuntica, assembly GCA_900406275.1. Lineage (NCBI taxonomy): Eukaryota > Viridiplantae > Streptophyta > Magnoliopsida > Brassicales > Brassicaceae > Anastatica > Anastatica hierochuntica. The sequence goes on along the minus strand of OVAN01007508.1, from coordinate 13,007 downwards.
AAACTTCGTGAGTTGTTAACACTTTTCAGGGATCGTTACATTGTTGGAAGATCTCAACCACTGATTTTGTGAAGATCAAAAGAGGGAATTGTAGCCGTTGATGAAGATTTTACAAAGATTTGACAAGAAGATTATAGTCGTTGCAGTTGCAAAATTTGAGCCCGTGATTGGATGCGTGCGGCTAAACTTGGTCTTCTTCTCTTTCCCTTGGCATTTAAATCTTTCTTTCCTTTTCTCTCTTGCCTCTTATCTTCATCTTCTTCCTTTTCTTGCTAGATTCTTTGCCTTCAGAATCATCATCGGGCTCTTTCCGTCTGCGATTTAAGGTTAGAAATTCTTCCTCCTTCATTTTTTGCTTATGTTAAGGTAGATTCCGGAGAATAGCTTTTAGGGTTCCGGATCATCCTTAGCTTCTAAACTCTCTTGCCCCAATCAAACCCTAGATTTGAGATTGAAACTTCTCTGAGCCCAGAATGACTAACTCTGGCGATGAGTTCTCCCCTGTGGCTTCGTCGTCTGTTGGTGCTCGCGTTAGGAAGAGACACTAAATCAGAACAAGCCCTTCTACTGAGGCTGAAGGATCTTCCAAGGACATGGAGATCCCTGAAGCAAATCCTCAACCCTTGCGCTCTGTTGCGGGTCCGGAGCTCTTAAAGGTGGGTCCTTAGAAGGTAGGCGGCAACAATACTCCATCAGGGAGAGAACCCATCTTAGGGTGCCTGGGAAAGATGAGAGGACCTCTGAGTGCCCTGGAGATGAGATAGCCATGTACGAAGGCTACTTCGAGGCTGGAGTCACGGGTATGATACCAACTCTGGTGAGGAAGGTCTCGAAGCACTCCGACATTTGTCCCTCTCAGCTGAACCCGCCTTCTTGGAGGATCCTTACTGCCATTCAGGTGCTCAAAGAGTTTCATGGGCTAGATCTTGGCATCAACGGACTTCTCAACTTCTATTACTTCACCCATGTTCTTCCTGGTGAGGGAAAATACTACTTCCACCCCCGAGCTGGTGCTCCTCTAGTCTTGGAGCTGGAGAAGGGGGAGAGGAAGGGGGAGATCTTCATCAAACATTGGGCCCAGAAGTTTGTTTTTATGAATGTCGGGACGTCGTCTGATCTCCCTACCCTGTGGAAGTTTACTTGTGGGTCTACGATGCTTCTCTCTTTATTTCTTCTAGCTTTGACATTGACCTTCTTGTCCTTTCGTTTTTGCAGAGGTGTATACAAAGAAACCAGAGGAAGGTAAGGAAAAAGCTTAGGAGGCTTTGGAGATTTCTGCTGAAGAGAGGAGCATCCCGTTCTTGCTGAGTGAAGAAGCATTAAGCCAGAGCAGCATCAAAGGTTTGCCTACTAATTTTTACTTCTATTTTCTATTTTCTTCTTGAGTAACTTCTTTTCGTTTTGTAGGGAACATGGTTGGATCCGGATCCAAGGGATTAGAGGACTTCAAAAGGGATCAGGCGGCAAGGAGGGCCAAGTAGGAATCTGGGAGCAAAACTCTGGAGGTGGTGGAGATCTCAGAGTCTGCCTCTGCTTGGTCCAACAGGAAGGGGACTCAGAAGGCTGCAACCTCCACCAATAAGAAGAAGAATATCCCTGCCAAGCATTCCTGCCCTGGAGCACCTACAGAGTTATGCCTTCCCTTCGCTTCCTTCTAGCCCTCCCAGTTCTGACAATCTGGGGATCTTTGACCATGTCCAGAAAGGGATGATCAAGGTAACTGATTCACCATGTGCTTTTGATTGGCTTCTTGTTTGTTTGTTTGTTTTTCTTTTGGCTAACCTTCCTTCTCTTTGCTTTTCAGCTAGCTCCGTCGCTCTTCCATGCTAAGGATCAGATCGCCACGGAGGTGATTTCTGCAGGGAAGGCCTAGGTGGAAGACTACCTTGCCTAGCTGAATGGAGAGAAGGATAGGTCTTCTAGCCTAGAGAAGGAGTTTAGGGAGATGAAGGGATTGCTCCGAGGGATGGAATAGGAGAAGGAGAAGCCGACAAAGAAGGTCCTGGCCCTGACTGAGGAGAAGGCGAAGCTGGAAGAAGAGCTTGGCAACCTGGATGCTAGGGTGGCCACCTTCACGGAGGAAATGTCCATGGCTGTCAACGGCGCCAAGATCATTGAGCGTTGGGAGATGGTTCGGGAATTCCTCAATGGTGAGGCGAAGTCTTGGAACTTGAGGGAGGAATTCAAGAATTACAAGATGGTGGTAATAGTGGAGGTAGAAGAAAATGGCCTCGGAGCTCCCACCTTTGAAGATGAACCAGAGATTCCTCCGGCCACCACTTCTGTACCCCCAGCGGACTCAGTGACAAATGTTGAGAAGTCTGCCTCTCCTGATCATCCCGCTGCCTAGCCTCAAGGCCTAAAACCAAGAAACATGTTGCTCTCCCCTCGTGGGATTTATCTTTTTTGTTGTTAATGATGATCTGCCCCTGCGTGGGCCATGTTCTGCCCCTGCGTGGGCCAAGTTCTGCCCCTTGCGGGCTTTGAAATGACTTTTCATGGCCTTAGTGGCCTAAAATTCTTAATGGCCTTCCAGGCCTTGTTTTTGTTTGCCCTTCGGGGCTTAAGACTCGTATTTTGGCCCTTCGTGACCTTTCATGAATGTTTTTATGTTTCTCTAGTTCTTTGTTGTCTTCTTACCTTAATAGACTCTTGACTAGGATTTAGAGATGACATTCATTATATGGCTTTGACAAGTCTTTTACCCTTGGCACCTTGACCGACTGGCTTCTGGCTACAAGCCCCCCGACCTTTGCGTTTCGATCATTTTGACTGATGTTCTGATTATTTTGACTTCTGGCTTCTTGGCCTCTAGTCTTCGCCGTGTCTTTTGAGAGTTCTTGAGTTCCAGGTTGGGATAATCTCATTATCTTTTTCTTTTTTTTTTCCTTTTTTTTTGAGGGAGTTCTGCTTCTTGCCCTTAGGCAATGCTTAGGTCCTCGGGATGCGTTTTGCTCCGTTTCGGGTAACTAGTAATTTTTGGCATTCAGCTATCCAGAGGTAGCCTCTAGCTTGTTGGCATTCTGCTACCCGGAGGTAGCCTCTAGCTTGTTGGCATTATGCTACCCGGAGGTAACCACTAGCTTGTTGACATTCAGGTATTTTCCCTTGTTCAAGTAGAGTTTTTTGAGCTTTTCGCTTTTGTTTTGGAAGGGTACGTTGTGTGTATTACTCCTTTATTGAGGAGTAGTCATTCAACTTATTTGCCCCTTGCTTTAACTGAATTTCCTTGTGAAAAAACAATTCTTTTATTGATAGGTATTCGTCCTTAGATGTAGCATGATTACATAAGAAAAGATGTAAAAGAAATTAAAAAATCTAAAGCTGAAAAAATGTTTCTGGTGTTTGGTCATCCGGGCGAGGAGCATTCTTTTAGATGAAGTAAGACTTTAGGTGTAACGCGTTTCAACTATTTGGCTGTACTTTTCTGTACATGTCTTGTAACTTATATGCCCCAACTCCTTTGACTTCTACGGTTTGGTATGGTCATTCCCAGCCAGGCGCCAACTTAGCCGCAACTTTGTCCCTGGGTTTGTCAAAGACTCGGTGTAGTACCTGTTGGGAGTAATTTAGGCCATGGGAATTCCCACAGGCTTAGATGGAATATAGCAGAAGACCTCAAAGCAGGGGAATGGCCAGAAGCAGGAACCCAGACGATGTTGCATAGCCGGAAGCAGGAAGTCAGAGGACCCTGCATAGCTTGAAGCCGGGAGCCAGCCGACCGCCGACTGTTGCTTATTTTACTATTTAAATTAGCATATAATGATGCATGTTCTAGATAAAGATGCATATATTTTGTAGATAATCATGATATATCCAATTCTTGGAGGGATAATCATGAACTCCATGTATAAATATAAAGCTTAAGGGCAAAACGTGGACACACGAAAGCCTAGACTAAGAATTCAATACAACACTTGTCCTTTTCACCATTATTGGTCTTCAAGCTTAGAGTACTTTCAAACCACCTTTGCTAAACATTCATTCACCTCCATCTTCCGTAGTGCTTACAAAGAACGACCAAAATCACCCGTAATAGTCGGCGCTAGAAGGAGGGGAGCTTCCTAAAGCACCTACCTGACGAGTGTTGGAGACAATCATGAATCAACAAAAATCACATCTGGACAAACAGAGCTCGCCTATGAGGAGATGTGATCTCAGCTAAAAACTTTGCAAAAGAGACTAGGAGAGATGAAGCAACTTCAAAGGGATCAAACTCCAACTGGAGCTGATGCCACAACTGCAGAGCTTCAGTCCTTGAGATAGCAGATAGAAGCTCATGCCAAGACACTCCAGGAGTACACACAATGCTTGCAACAACTAGAGCTAGAGAACGAGGCCCTTAGAGAAGCAAACTCGACTTTGACAGTAAACCAAGTCAGGAATCAGAGGTTCAGGGTCCACATGCCCCGGATGCCCACTCTGGAAACTCCTCCTACCAAAAACTCTAGAGAAAGAGGAAACCCAGCCGCAACGGGAGCCCAGGAAAACAAGAATATTGCTCAAGAGAGAGAAGATATTATGGACGTAGAAGAACCATAGGCCGCAAGTTTTGTTCCACTCTCTGATGAGGCCAGACGACGGGAGCAGATGTTCTCCAGTAAGTTCGAGGTGCTGTAGGCGGTGATCGAACACCTTTCGGGTTTCGCACCTCCTCTGAGGAAAAGTGCCCTAAGCTCTTATGCAAACACTCCTTTCTTAGATGAGATCGCACTCACCGACATGCCAAAGAAGTTTGCCTTCCCATTCATCAAGCCGTACGAGAAGACTTCCGACCTGGATAATCACATCGCACAATACAAGCAGAAGATACTCACTGTGGCAATCGAGAAGGAGCACAGAGAAGCTGCCATGTGCAAGGGATTCAGTTCCAGCCTGAAGTGGGCCGCTTTGTAATGGTTCATATTGATTCCAACTGGAACCATAAGGTCTTTTTCTCATCTGACCGACCTGTTTGTGGAGCAATTTGCTAGCAGTAGAGTGACTCCCAAGTCCTCTGATGACCTGTACGAGATTAGACAACATAAGGTAGAGCCACTCAGGAGCTACCTTCATTGCTTTAACAATCAGAAGGTCAAAATCCGAAACTGCAGTGTTGCCACCGCAATTTCTGCCTTCAAAAGAGGACTTTTGCCTGATGGTGATCTGTACAAGGAGCTCACCAAATATCAATGGAAAATAATGGAATATGTGTTCTCCCGCGCCCAGGCGTAGATCAAGTAGAAAGAAGACCTGCTTGCCAGGAAAGAATCTCGGGTCATGAAGACAAAGAAGATTGCCAGAGAAGACAAGCCCTACCGGAGACCTGCCAGAGAAGATGGATAGAAGGAAGCCAAAGGAAACAAGCCTCTGGGTAAGCTGGACGGCAACAAATTCCCTCCAGTACATACTTAACCAAATGTATCCAACCTATCAATATCGAGTGTAGAGCTAGTAGGAGAACTGATGGAGATGGGAGGCCAAGTCAAATGGCCCCAGAAGATGAGGTCCCCCGACCATCACCGGAATCCGAACAAATGATGCGACTTCCACAATGACCAAATTTATAAAACCGAGGATTGCATATCTTTGAGAAAAGAAGTCAATGAGTTACTGAAGAAAGGACATCTACGAGAGTTACTCTTTAACAAAGCAAAGGAGATGTTGGACGACCAGGAAGAAGGTGCCCCAGCAGGCGGTCAAATGCCGGATTCCCCAAGACATGATAGGGTGATCAACGTCATATCTGGAGGGTCAGAGATAAGTGGCATTACACATGCCACTGCAAATAAAAGCACAAGGCTTGCAAAAAAAATCATGGCATCCCGGAAGTCAAACGTCATAACCTCAGCCAAGAAGTCATAAGCTTCACGGTTGGAGGAGAGGATGGGATCCTGACTCCACACCACGACGCGTTGGTTGTCTCATTGATAATGGAAGCTCAACGAACGTACTCTTCCAGAGAGCGTACACATACTTAGGCCTGACCCAAGAAGCCTTAACCAAGAAGGCCACACCACTGGTGGGCTTCAGCGGAGAAGTCAAGCAAACCATTGGAGAGATAGCACTCCCGGTTTGCGTTGGAGGAGTCAACCTATCCACCAAGTTTTCTGTCATAGACTATCCATTCGCCTATAATATGATCATGGACAGACCCTGGATACACGAGATGAGAGTCGTACCGTCAACTCTGCACCAAGTACTCAAATTCCAGACCCCATGGCATCAGAGGTTGATAGACTTCTTGAGGTCCAATGCCGATTGCTTCGTGTGGTCCCACATGGATATACCAGGGATAGACCTAGAAGTCATAGTGCATAAGTTGCAAGTGGACCCAAAGTACCCAACGGTCAAGCAAAAAAGGAGGAAGCTCGCACCTGAACGAGACACGATCATAAATGATGAAGTCAAGAATCCCCTTGCGGCCGGTTTCATTAGGGTGGTCCACTACCCGGACTGGCTGGCAAACGCCACCGTGGTTCAGAAGAAGAATGGTAAGTGGAGGGTTTGCATAGGTTTTAGGATCTAAACAGATCATGCCCTAAAGATCCATTCCCTTTGCCTCATATAGACAAGTTGGTGGACGCCACAGTTGGGCACCAGTTGATGAGCTTTATGTGGTACGGGTGATTTTGGTCATTCTTTGTGAGCACTACAGAAGCTGGAGATCAATGAATATTTAGCAAAGGTAGTTTGAAGATGTTCTAAGCTGAAAGATCAATAATGGCGAGAGAAAAAGTGTTGTATTGATTTCTTAGCCTAGGGTTTCATGTTCCCATGTTTTGCCCTTGAGCTTTATATTTATACATCGAGTTCATGATTATCCCTCCAAGAATTGGATATATCATGATTATCTATAAAATATATGTATCTTTATCTACAGAATACACATCATTATCTGCTAACTTAAATTGTAAAACCAAGCAGCAGTAGGAGCTCGACTGGTTTCCGGCTTCCGACTATGCAGGGTCGTCTGACTTCCTGCTTTCAGATATGAAATGTCATATAGCTTTCTGCTTCTGGGCATACCCCAGCGTGAGTTCTTACTGTTGAACTCCATCTAAGCCTGGGGGAATTCCCATGGCTTAGATTACTTCCAACAATTTGACCATTATTGCGCAGGTTCGATCCAAAGCAGTGGAATAACATGTCTTCCATATGGCTTAGGCAGGAAGCCATTAGTTTCTCGGCCTTTTCAGTTGTGACTTGTCCCGCCTTTATTTCCCATAAGTGTCTGCTTGCTTTTAGTTTGAAATCCATTAGATAATAGGCGCCATTGCAGCAAGAGGTTGCGTCTGGCTCTTGACGTCCGACCTCAAGGCTTTGAATTTCAAACTTCATGAGTCATTAGCACTTTTCAAGGACCCTTTTTTGTTGAAAAATCCCAGCCATTGACTTCGTGAGGATCAGAGGAAGAGATTATAGCCGTTGATGAAGATTTGCAAAGATTTGAGAAGAAACAATATAGCCGTTACTTCCGCGAGATGTGAGCCTATGATTGGACGCGTGTGGCTGATTTTGATTTCTTCCCTTTCCTTTTAAACCTTTTCTTTCTTTTCTCTCTTGCATTTTAACTTCATCTTCTTCCTTTTTCTATTAAACTCTATGCTTCTGAAATCCTTGTCGAGCTCTTCATCCGCGATTTAAGGTTAGATCTTCTTCTTCCTTCTTCTTTTCGCTTCTTTTAGGATAGATTCCAGAGAATAACTCTTAGGGTTTCGTATTAACCTTAGCTTCTTAGCTTTCTTGGCCCAATCGAACCTTAGTTTCAAGATCAAAACCCTTCTGAGCCCAGAATGACCAGCTCTGGTAATGAGTTTTCCCCGGCAGCTTCATCTTCCGTCGGTGCTCACGTTCGAAAGAGGCACCTGATTAGGACTAGTCCATCTACCAAGGCCGAAGGATCTTCCTAGGACACGGAGATCCCCGAAGCCAATCCTCAAACCTTGCGATCCACTCCGGGTCCATAGCTCTTAAAGGTAGGCCCTCTTTCTAGTGTGAGCTATGAGATCTTAGAAGATTGGCGGCAGTAGTATTCAATCAGAGAAAGTGTGCATTAGAGGGTGCCTAGGAAAGACGAGAGGGCTTCTGAATGCCCAAGAGATGAGATAGCCATGTATCAAGGATGTCATGGGTAGTTTTGGTCGTTCTTCGTAGCACTACGGAAGCTGGAGGTCAATGAATGTTTTTCCAAGGGTTTTAAGTGATTTAGCTAAGCTTAGAGATCAAAGATGGCAAAAAGATGCTTGTTGGATTTTAGGATTTCAAATCAACCTTAGCTTTTAGGTCTTTCTTGTCCAGATCAATTCCTAGACCCAAGATCGAAATTTTCTTGAACCCAAACATGAATAGCTCCGGTGAGGACTTTTCTCCGGTGGCCTCATCTTCTGTTGGGCCCGTGTTCAGAGGAGGCATTTAATCAGAACTAGCTCGTCTCTTGAGGCTGAGGGATCTTCCTAGGACACGGAGATCCCTGAGGCTAACCCGCTGCCATTGCGGTCTGCTGCGGGTCCGGAGCTCATGAATTTTGGCCCCTTCTCGAATGTAAACTCTGAGCTATTGGAGGAATGGAGGCAGAAGTACTCCATTGGGGTAGACGTCCACTTGAGACTACCTGGTCAAGGCGAGAGGGCTTCTGAATGCCCAAGAGATGAGATAGCCATGTACAAGGGCTATTTCAAAGCTGGAGTCAGGCGCGTGGTACCTGACCTGGTGAAGAAGGTCTCAAAGCATTTTAACATTTGCCCTTCCCAGTTGAACCCGCCGACCTAGAGGATCCTCACTGCCATCCAGGTCCTACACGAGTTCCACGGGATGGATCTCGGCGTTGATGAGCTCCTTTACTCCTACTACTTTCCCCATGTTCTTCCAGGTGAAGGTAGATATTACTTCTGGCCTCGCGCTGGTGCTCCCTTGGTACTGGAGTTAGAGAGGGAGTAGAGGAAAGGGGCGGCTTTCACTGAGCATTGGGCCCAGAAGTTTGTCTTTATGAGAGTCGGGACTTCCCCTGGGTTTTATACTCTTTGGAGATTCACTGGTAGGCTTAGGATGTTTTTGTTTCTTCTGCTTCCAGTTTGGTTACTAACCCATTTTTATCTTTTGCCTTTGCAGAAGCACCTACCGAGAAGTCGGAGGCGGGCAAGTAGAATTTGGAAGAGGGTTTAGAGATCAGTGCTGAGGAAAGGAGTATCCCATTCCTTTTGAGTGAAGAAGCATTGAACCAAAGCAGCGTGAGAGGTTTGCTTCTTGCTTCCTTCTTCCTTTCTTTATTTACAACGTGTGGGTTTCTTGATCGATAATTTGTCATCTTGCAGGAAACATGTCAGGATCCGGGTCTAAGGCGCTGGATGACTTTAAGAGGGCTCAGGTGGCAAGAAAGGCAAATTTGTCATCTTGGAGCAAGGTTCCGGAGGTGGTGGAGATCTCTGAATCTCCTTTGGCTGGGTCTAAGAGAAAAAGCGGCCCCAAAAGCGACCACCTCTAGCAAGAAGCAAAGAGGTCCTCCAGCCAAGCAACCTTCTTCCTCCATCGGCGATCTTGATGGCGCCTTGGCGCACTTGCAGGAATCTGTCTTCCCTGCTCTCCCTTCTGACCCCTCTAGCTCTGGTGATCTGGGCATGTTCGACAAGGTCCAAAAGGGGCTTATCAAGGTACTTGACCTGCCTTTGGCGTCTGGCTACTATCTGACAGCACTCCTTTTAGTTTGAATAACCTTCTTTCTCTTGTTGCTCAGCTTGCTGCCTTTCTCTTCCATGCCAAGGATCAAGTTGCCACTAAGGTGATCGTTGCAGGAAGGGCTCATGTGGAGGATTGCCTTGCCAAGCTGAAGGTGGAGAAAGACAGGTCGGCTAGCTTAGAGAAGGAGCGGATGGAGATGAAGCGTTTGCTCCGGGGGTTGGAGTTAGAGAAGGAGAAGGCGACAGAGAAGGTTCTCACCTTAACTAAGGAGAAGGCAAAGCTGGAAGAGGAGTTGGGTAACCTAGACTCCCGGATGGTCACCTTTACGGACGAGATGTCAATGGCCGTCAATGGTGACAGGATCATGGGGCGCTGGGAGATGGTTCAGTACTACCTCAAGGGTGAGGCCAAGTCTTGGAACTTGCAGGAGGAGTTTGAGAATTACAAGCTAGTGGCGATTGCAGAGGCAGAGGAAAATGGCCTCGAAGCTCCCACCTTTGAAGATGAACCGGCAATTCCTCCTGCCTTGGCTTCTACACCTCCAGTGGCCTCTGAGCCAACTTTTGGGAAGTCTGCCTCTCCTGATCCTCCAGTTGCCTAGCCTATAGACCCGAAATTAAGAAACAGGTTGCTCTCCCCTTGTGGAATTTTATTTTTTTGTTGCTGATGTCGTGCCCTTGCGTGGGCTTACTCTTGCCCGTTGTGGGATTTGTAATGACTTTATGGCCTTAGTGGCCCTAACTTTTGGTTGGCCTTATTTCCGTTTTGCACTTCGGGGCTTTAGAACTTATCTTCTGGCCCTTCGTGGCTTTTATGAATATTTCTTTTAGCTCTCTGTTGTCTTTTTGCCTTGACACCCTTTGTGACTTAGGTGGGCTTCTTGTCATTAACACTTTGGTCGGCTGGCTCTTGGTTATTAGCCTCTGGTCTTTGCTTTATCCGGCTGGCTTCTGGCTCTGAGCCTCTAGCCTCATTGCCTTAGTCGGCTGGCTTTTAGCCTTCAGCCTCTAGCCGTTATGCCTTGGTCGGCTTAGTCCTAGCTTTGGGCTTTCAGCCTCTTTGCTTTGGGTGATTGGCTTCTAGCTTTGGGCTTTTAGCTTCTTTGCCTTGGGCGATTGGCATCTAGCTTTGAGCCTTTAGCCACTTTGCCTAGGGCAATTAGCTTCTAGCTTTGGGCCTTTAGCTTCTTTGCCTTAGGCGATTGGCTTCTAGCTTTAGGTCTTTAGCTTCTTTGGCTTGGGCGATTGACTTCTAGTTTTGGGCCTTTAGCCTCTTTGCCTTGGGCAATATCCCAACTATTTGACTTATGGCGTATTGTCCTCTAGTCTTTACCGTGTTTTGCGAGAGTTCTTGAGTTCCAAGTTGGGATAATCTCGTTATCACTCCTTTTTTTTCAGGGAGCTCTGCTTCGTGTCCTTAGACAATTTTTAGATTCCAATGACGCGTTTTAAGCCTCTTTATACCCGGAGGTACCCTCTGGCTTTTTGGCATTCTGTTACCCGGAGGTAACCGCTTGCTTGCGTTTTTTTTTTTTTGGCCACTTGATACCCGGAGGTATCTTCTGGCTTTTTCGGCATTATGTTACCCGAAGGTAACCACTAGCTTGGATTTTTATCTTTTGATACCTGGAGGTATCTTCTTGTTCTTTGGCATTCAGCTATCCGAAAATAACTGATTTGTGCTTTGCTGCGCTCTACTTCCTGCAATGAAGCCACTCTCAGTCTTGTTGGTTTTGCTGGTATGAACCTCCCCCACAAAGGGGTCCAAGTGCCAGACTTTTCTTCTACCTCCCACATCTGGGTAAGCAGGTATGGGTGATACTCTTATGCTCAGACCACATAGCTTTTGAATTTACTGCGGCCTGTTAAGCAAGGTTAAGCTTGTATTTGCTTTCTGCTTAGCACTCTGCTTTCTGGTTAGCCACTCTCTGTTTAAGCAGAATACACAATTTTGTCTCTTGCTTTTTTTCGGGTATTTTCCCTTGTTCAAGCAAAGTTTCTTTCTTCTTTTTTTTGAGCCTTTCACTTTTGGTTTGGAAGGGTACGTTGCTTGTTTTACTCCTTTATTGAGGAGTAATCGTTCAACTTATTTGCCCCTTGCTTTTTGCTTTGGCTTTGAAGGGTACGTTGTTTATGTTACTCCTTTCTTAGGGAGTAATCGTTCAACTTATTTGCCCCTTCCTTTTTAACTGAATTTTCTCGTGAGAAAGCAGTTGTTTTATTGATGGGTATCCGTCCTTAGACGTATCATGATTACATAAAAAGATGTAGAAAATTTAAAATCCAGAACAGAAAACGTATCTGGGGTTTGGTCGTCCGGGTCAGGGGCGTTGCTCTAGAAGAAGTAAGACTTTAGGTGTAACGCATTCCAGCTATTTAGTTGTACTTTTCCGTACCTATCTTGTAACTTGTATGTCCTTTCTCCTTTGACTTCTACGATTTTGTATGGCCTTTCCCAGCCAGGCGCCAACTTTCCCGCAGCCTTGTCCCTGGTATTCTCAAAGACTCGGCGCAGCACCCATTATGGGTGATTTTGGTGGTTCTTCGTAGCACTACAGAAGCTGGAGGTTAATGAATGTTTGCAAAGGTTTTGGAACATTTTGGATAAGCTTAGAGATCGAAAAGATGGCAAAAACATGCTTGTGTGTGCACGTTCCCCTTTAAGCTTTGTATTTTGATAGCTCAGGTTTTCACCCGAGATAACACTGCAAGCGTACAGATGTACATTGTAGTGGTTCGGGATCGAATCCACAGAGACCAAAGAGTAGCACGAAAAATCAAGATCAAACAGCGGGCTAAGGCTAAAAAGATGTCTTTTGAGATGATGCAAATGTCGAAAGTAAGAAAGCAAAGAAACGCAGCAAGCAAACGAGGTTGTAAACAATTCAAAAAGGTGTTGGGCATCGGGTATTCTCAGGGAAACATTTCATTGTTGAATTAAACTACATATTAGGGAAGAGGTTAAGAACCGTCTTGAACTCAAATTCTAATCTAGAACTGATCTACTTTCGTAGTATCAGCGCCCTATGCACTNCATGCATTACTAACAGATTTGATAGGTTCACAATTCACTTAAACATCAACTTTCGTTGGGTTAAGAAGAATTGCTCATCTATAATGCTTTCAGGTGTTTAAACATTCACCTTCCAGCAGTTAAACAACCTAAGATCAGAAACTAACTGATCAATTGAGTTTCATTCATTACGATTAACTATAGACGAANCATTAGATAATATTCCTAAACATGCAATTCTATATCAACAAATCATGAATCCCCTCTCTGAGAACCCTAAACCCAATGATTAAACTACTCACTCATGTTCAGAGGATCAACACAAATCAATTTCAAGA
>OVAN01007507.1:235-19563 GCA_900406275.1 Anastatica hierochuntica | reverse complement strand
ATTTCAGTATCAAATATAGAGTTAATTCTCTAGATCTGAAACGTCTATCCCATTTCTTNAGAGTTAATTCTCTAGATCTGAAACGTCTATCCCATTTCTTTTCTCTAATTATCGAATTCGACATCTGTCTTTCACAGATCCTGATCTAAATTCAGTTCCGAAAGGTTCTGTTTTCCAGTTTCAGAGATTCAGGATTGCATCAGAGTCCCACTAAAGATCTCGGCAGAGGCATGTCCAAAAGCTAAACAAAGGCTAAGATCTCAGGATTTCCCAGATGAAGGCAAACACCGTTCAATAATAGAACTCGAGCGACGATGGCAAGCCTTTGGCGAAGAACTACTGAACCGCCTGAGGGAGCACGTTGGTCGGATCTAGCACCAATCAGGTAAGCCTAACTAAGAGGCTCATATCTAGCTTTGATCGGACTTTGTCTGAGGAGAAGGATGGAGGCACGATTTGGTGACTTAACATGATTCACATATGGGGAGAGTCCCACTAAAGATCTCGGTAGAGGCATGTCCAAAAGCTGAACAAAGGCTAAGATCTCAGGATTTCCCGGATGAAGGCAAACACCGTTCGATAATAGAACTCGAGTGACGATGGCAAGCCTTTGGCGAAGAACTACGCCGGTTGTGCTCGTGGATATCCATTGTCGAGCTTTCAACCAAATCTTTACAGATGCTATCATGGAGGCTAACACTAAAACTAAAACCTTCGGTAAGAGAGGGACAAAGGTAAGAGAAACCGCAAACCAAACCAGGGACCGACGCCGACGATGAAATAAATTGCTATAATGAACTCCTCGATGTTTGAGTCTGCTTTTTTTAGGGTCTAAAATTTTGTTTTCTTTGTTCTTTCTATTTATATATTCTTTAGTAAGATATTAATATGCATGAAAATATTTGAGCACATCTTAGAAATATATATATTTCTTTAGAGCATCATTACTGGTGAGTTTTTTAGAACGAGTTTTTTAATATTATTTTATTAATATTTTAGTATGATTTAATTATATAACTAAAATTTTAAAATTAAAAATTGAGTAAATCAATTTAATGAAGACGCCTAAAATGTGAGTCTCTCAACAAGAGACTAGAGTTTCTTAAATAAGATATTCTAATCTCTTGTGAAGAGACTCTTTCTTCAACTTTTAATTTTTTATTAATATTTTTTTGAGAAACTCATGTTTTTTTAAACGCTGTATGGATTTTATTTCAATAAAAGGCAACAAAACAGAGTTTGAAACTTGAAGAAGAACAGAGACTAAGAAGAGAAAGAAGCTGAAAGAACCAGTAGAATTCCAGCATAAAAAGAAACAGCAAGGGCACTTCATTTTGCCCATGATCATGGCCTCAGATTAGGGAGACCTCACCCACTACGTACGCGTTGCTTCAGCCTCGATACGATCCAGTAACCATGATGGACCACCTTGTGCGATGTATGATTGATATTTATGGTCACGAGTGACACTAGTTGCTATCTCTTGCGCAATAGTGTTGTTGATTTTTGCTGTTGCTAAGAGGGACCAGTTCATAGAAGAAGAAAGTGTCACCGAGATCTCCTCTAAAAGTTGACGAAACAGAGAAAATTTGCGTCGTTGGTTTATAGCCTTTATAACACATTCAGAGGATACCTCAAAAATGATATTTGAGAGGTGAAGATCCCTTACGCTTTCCATGGCCCACTGAATACCTTGTAACTCTGCTTCCAACATTGAATCAACTTGCGGGAAGGCCCTACGACTGTGGATCAAAACCTGTCCCATGTGATTCCTAACCATTAGCGCAACTCCAAGATTTCTTCTAGCATTAACCCATGATACTCCTACATTATATTTATAATGGCCTGGCATTGGCGGCATCCATTGATTCCGAGTTGAAATAGTTGGAGCATTGGATTGGTTTCTGGAACTTGGGATTGTGTTCACTGTGATCCATTCTTCTGCACTATTTATGGCTTTGAGAACCAAACTTCCAGGGTCATAATTCACTCTTTCAAAACCCTGAGCATTACGTCCTTTCCAGATTTGCCACAAGATCCATGGTATAGCTTGACGTGTCTTTAACTGTACCTTCTCATCTTGTGTGCATTTCATCAGATGAACCATGTTGAGAAAAACCGAGTTATTGGAGAAACCTGAATGGGGAAGGGGAACTTGAGAAATATTCCAAACCTGTACCGTAGCTTGACAAGTGAATAAAACATGGCAGATTGTTTCAGTTTCACTTTTGCAAAGGCAGCATAAGGGATCCACATTTAATGTTCTGCTTCTCAGTTGGGAGGCCACCGCCGATGCTCCAGATAAAGCACGTCATAAGAAATGTCTAATCTTTGGCATAGTGTTGAGTTTCCAGATTTGAGACCAGAGAGTTTTTTTCTACCGGAGCTAACACTGAGTTTGGTTGAGGTTGGTTCTCGGGTAAAGAGTCAAGTAACTTATATCCACTTTGTGAACTATACCTCCCATCTTTCGTTAGACCCCATATGTATGTATCTTTCAACCGCGTAGATACTCTTACTTTTAACACTCTTTCGGCATCTTCAGGTACAAAGAGTTGGCGTACCACCATGTCATCCCATTTATTTGAATTGATGTTGATCAAATCTGCCACTGTCAGATTGCAATCAACGGTATCTCTTTGACTATGTGGTGACCGAGGTAAACCATCTATAATCCAATTCTCTTTCCAGACTAAAGTGTCTTGACCATCTCCAATAGAACGTAGTAAACCAAGTTTCAAAAGGTCTCGTCCATGTAAAATACTACGCCATGCGAAAGATGGCCTGACTCCAAGACCACTTAGGAGAAAAGAGCCACTGTTGAAATACTTGCTTTTAAGTACCTTAGCCACTAATGTGTCCGGCTGGTCGAGAATTCGCAAAGCTTGCTTGCAAAGAAGAGCTTGATTAAAATGACCGATGTCGTGGAAACCAAGGCCACCCTCTGCTTTCGGCCTGCATAATATTTTCCAAGACACCCACGGAATCTTTTTACTCTCGCTACCGTTGTTCCACCAAAATTGAATCGTTGCACTTGTGAGCTTTTTGCAAAGGTCTATTGAGAGCTTGTACACCGACATAGCATACACCGGAAGAGCGAGAGCGACGGACTTCAATAGTATTTCTTTACCTCCTTGAGAGAGAAACTTTACAAACCATCCGTGTAATCTAGACCGTAACTTTTCATGAATGAAATTCAACAATTTCCTCTTGGATCCACTAAGACACTCGCCGAGATATGATCCTTCCCCTCCGCTAAAATTCCCAAGGTATTTTTGATAGCCACTTTTGTTGCCTCAATTATTTAAGCTCCAACCATAATCGAGAAACTCATGTTGAGAAACCTCCAATACTAGTGCTCTTAATTAGTAATACCATATATTAAATAACATCTAAGTTAAATTAAATATTCGCTCGATTATAGAGATAATGCGTCCGCTAAACACTCGTGCTTTCCTTTTATAGCTTGTTGTCCATTTGTCGGACAGTCTTTTATAAATAGTAAATGTGATCATCTTACTTTTTGTAGTTTTAGGGAAGAATTAAAAATTCAAATTTCTATTTTCAATGAAAATTTTAACTTTTTAAAAAGTAAAAAGTACAATGCATTATTTTTTACTATATTCATGGAAAAAAATATAAGTTTTATAACTTATTTTTTTGCTATTCTAATTTTTCTAACTTCCTAAATGTTCTAAGATTTTTATTATGAATACTGATGATACTCAATATATTTAATCAACATTAGCTACTTGCATATCTGCATTTCCTCTATTGTGTATATATACACACATAGTATATATCCTATCTAAATGGTCTTAGATGAAAAATATGAAGAAATTAATAAATTTGTGTGGAATTGTAGAGGAATTTAATTTGGCAAAGATTGGTTTGTAATCTCTCTTTTTTTGCTCCCCAACTAAATATACTCCTAATTTTATGTCCTTACAAGAAATATTTAAAGTACTGACAATATTACAAAGAAAGCGTTTGCGGTTTCGTAATTTAGTTTACGCTGCTTATCGACGTGGGAACATACTTGTAAGTTAATTTATGTTTGGTCGTCCATGGAATCAAAATTATAGCTTCCTTGATTTTTTTTGGAAGATACGTATTGTGAATGTACAAGGGATTCAGAACATAATTATGACTTGAGACTTATATAATATTTTTATTAACTAAACATAAGCAAGAAAATCGTGGATAACGACCTAACGTATAAGAAACATGAGACAGGTCCCTGTCACTATAAAAGTTTTATGATCAAAACTCGAGTAAAATCATATTTTAAAATGTTTTTCAAAGTCTTATCTCGTGTTTTAGAGGATACTCTCAAAGACTCAAACTCGTTTGGTTGATTATTTGAAGTCTCTACACATCTTCTCTTTACCTTTGTTTTCGTTTAAACCCAAATTTGTTGCTCTTTTTTACTTTCAATGCACCTGCTCTGTAAATACTTATTCGGAAAATAACCTAACCCAAAATTATCCTTTAATTAATTTTTCCATCCATATAAAATGTGATTTTGCTATTTTGCCCCTATTCTTTTTTTTTTATTTGGAGTTTTCTTTTGGTAAAAAGCCCCAAATTTTTTTTATTATTATTTCTTTTGTAATTCTCACATTTTAATTAATGGTTTTTGTATGGTCTACTAGGAAATTAGCCCTACTTAATTTTTTTTTTAATATTAACAAAAAAATATAAATTATTAGGATATATTAGATATACTTTATCTAGGATAAAGATTAGTTATTAGATAATCACACAATTTGATAAACATATAATAGAAAGTTTTAGTTTCTTTTAAGATTAAAATTAGCATTATTAAGTTGTATAAATATATGGTCTATTGAATGGAAGTTGAGATTTATCATTCTATAAGATTTTTCATTTCATGTTTACCGAAACTAAGTTGGTTTCTAATAAAATTATTCGGTTTAAATAATTTTTCATTAGTTGTGATAAAAAAAATTTTATTAGTTAATAGTTTGTTTAGACAAAATGTGAATATCATTAATACTAATGAAGATAAGTAAATGAGTACAAGATTGCTTAGAAAAGTTATAGGTTTGTAGAAATCTCCAAAAAGATTAAAAAAAAAAGACTTCTAGAACAAGGTAGGATCAAACCATGTTACAATTCATACAAACATCATATTTATCAGGTTTGATGCTAAAATGAGACTGAAATTATAATCACCATTGTGTTAATTAAAAGGAGAGTGAAGATGACTTTCCAAATCTAAGTTGATGGAGCAACCTGCATAATAAGCATTAAGACAATAACCAATAAGATGAGTTGTTAGAAGGTAGTACCGAAGAAGAGGTTGGTAAGACCTCGTCTCATGGTCTCAGCAACTAAATCTCTCACACTAATTGTACTAACTATACATGAATTGCCTCTTGCCATGAACCGAAGTTGAGGCAAACAAGAGATGTCGAATAAATCCGATGGTAACCGGAGAGGAGTAGACAAAGTCTCGCACAAAGCTACAATGGCTCTTAATAATTCCATATAAGAGCCCTCTCTTGCGATGGCTCGACATCCTGCAGATGAGTATAAACAACGGAGCTGCATGAAACTTCTTTAGGGGTCCCCACTTCCTGACATAAGTCCTGAGCATAGAGGGGATTACACGAAGTCGCTACTACTAAAACAAGTCGAGCAACTAAAGGCTGGCCAACATAATCACAAGCCAAGGAATTCTACATCACTTACCAAGAAACCGTGAAGAACAACGTAGATTCGAAATGGTCCACATCTCAGGCGAGTCTAAATGAAAACGTTGTGCTTACGCTAATTGTAATCGAGCAAGGATCAAATCTCAAAGTCCCTAAAGCTCGATAATACGAAAAAAGCCAAGAACCAGAGAGGCTCGCACTGCTTTGCTGGTTGAGGGATCAATAACTGAGAACCTCCATAGCATCCTCCGTAGCTATGTCTGGAATAGTTGAAGCTCCAGAGGAGAGGAACTCCTTACGCGGGAACTCCTGACCCGAGAGCTGAAGAAACCTGATCGGTCAATGAAAAGTGGACAGGGGAAGCGAAAGGCTACCTTGGATGCAGTTGCTGGATTGCCTAAGTTGTCTCTTGAACAACCAAGTCACCTTAGATGTTTTTTTACTACATGATAACTTTGCTAACTCATTAGTTTTTTTTTTGTCAAAGATGATAAGTCATTCCGTAAAGATTCCGAGTTGACATGTAAAAATCTAACACTGGTCAGACTCAATGCCTCTAGAAATGGTACTGGAAGCTTCTGATTAATTTGTTTAGCATTTATTTAGCTTTACTATTTTTTTGGCGTAAGTTAACTTAGAGCAGCTCCAACGCTCATATTGGACGAATTCTTAGCACAAAATCCTAGGAAAAAAAAGAGTAAAAAACTCTGTGGCGTCCACGTCAAAATAATGATTCAATCTTTATATTCCTTAGTTAAGGATCAATCCGTGAAGAGTTTCGTTACTGTTCGCGGGCCCCACTGACACGTGGCGGTCTGCGATTGGTTGACCAATTTTTTTTTTAATCTGAAAAAAAAATTAAAAAATCAAAAAGTTAAAGATTTATCTGATACAGCTTTGGAGCTGCTCTTATTTGATGAATCCACTAACTTATGTTCTTTGACCCAAAATGCGATTTTGTAAAATTGAAAACTATGATAATGACTCTGGTTAAAAAAGAACGTTTTAGATTTGGCACTGGAGTCCCACTTGGTTATTTATGTTTATGCTAGAAATATCGGAAAATTGACTCGTCACTCTCTTTATGTGGTTGTATTTCACATAATTTCACGTGGCCCAACCTGTTGCTGTTCATCAATCAATCAAAGTTTGTAGACAGAAGTGAACCCACACACATACACACGGTCGATCTTACTTTCTATTCTTATGTTCCTACATCTCTAAACCCCATCATTGCTTCTTGTGTTTATCGGGTATGATGAGCTAAAGATTGCTTCTTGCTTCTTGCATGGGCTTGCACTCATTGGTTTGAGACTAACTCTAGACGTGTTTTTATCGATCGCTAATCTCTCGCAACGCAGCGAACCCGTGAACTCCTCTTTTAACAAAGACTCTTTTAACAAAGAGACTTTTATTACTGAGTCAACACTTCGTTGGTACACAAAACTTTTACGGCCAATGACTATATATAATATTTGGAATATCATCTGCAAATATGTTATATTTATATCTATACAAATTCTAATAATGACAAAATAAAAAAAAATTATGAAATAAGTGTAAAGATCGAACTAAATTCGAATGTGATTACATAAGTACGAATCAAATCCAAATTTAATTTTACTTATACTAATTAACCAATCGTTACTAGATTTTATTTAGCTTTTACTTTTCATTCCAAGATTAAACGCGTACGACATCTAATACTGATACATACAAAGTATATTTGGTGGTATATATATACTCTCCATGTGTGAGATTAATGCGGTCATCAATCAAAATCATTGCTGAAATATCTTATAGTTAAGGTACATGTCGTTAGTCACCAAAATAAAAAAGGCCAAAGAGAGATAACGAACATATCCCAAAACGGTAGGATTTTATTTAATATTCTTATGCGATCTTATTAGAAACATGGAACAAATAGACATAACGTTTATTGTTATTGTTGACAAAAAAAAAAGTTTATTGTTATTCCACTCTAAAAACAATTAAATATAGCATTCACTTAGGCCTTGATTGTTTCTAATTTTTAAATTTAGTTTTTGGATTTAGTCTTTCAATAACTCGTTAAGCTCATGATTTCTCCTAAAGTAGATTTTTTCGAATATAGAAAAACTAAATTTTTAAAATTATAACCAATTTGTAAAGAAAAATTAAAATCCATTTTTTAAAAACTTTTCATACACGTCGAGTATGTGTGAGACCCCAGTTTATAGAGTCATATTTGTGAAGAGGGCTTAAAAGGATTAATTTGGCTACCTATGTCACCAAAGTGCACTTATCTTTTCGGTCACTCGTCCTGATAGAACTCCACAGTTAAGCGTGTTTGTACTATAGCGCTATTAGGATGGGTGGCCTTCTGGGAAGTGATTTCCAGAATTGTACAAGTGAAGATAAAGCATGGGGAAAGATCGCGTGGTGATTGCATGGACCATAACTCATGACTTTAAAGCCTAATCGAGATAGCGCTCCCGGCCGTAGGACGGGGTGAACCCACGGACCCGAAAGGGGGCGCCGGGACACACGGTCGGGGGAGGGGGGGGTTACAATATTTTTCTCTTCAAAACTAAAATTCAAAATCCAAAAACCAAAAACCAAAACCTACAATCTAAAAACCACTTTAAAATGGGCATTAACTTTTTTTATAAAGCATACTATAGGTTTTTTTCTTTGTTAAACTACAAACATTTTAAAGCAAACTATAGTTAGAACAAGAATCCTTGCACAAGGAAAATCACATGGGATGTTAGGAGAAGGAGATGCGGATAATAATAATCAAACGGTCAGAGAAAAATCAAAAGAAAATTTCAGAACCGTAGGATCTGTTCCCTTAACAACTTTGTAAAGCCGGTCTTTATTAATTTTGGTTAGAAAATATAACAAAACAGCACCAAACTTATGTCTCTCATGTGACAGACCACCGCATCCTTAGTTGACCTGTCTTTGCCCCCACTTTGTCTCCCCACACAAACTGGAAAAAAAGGACTTGTAAATTATCAAACGATTCCACATGTCACTCTCTGATTGGTTTTTTATCGTGTGAACCAACGAAGCAACATATAAAAAGCACGACGGGATAGTACTAGTACCATTACTACAATAAAGAGAAGTGTGTGCAAAGAAAGTTCTCACATTCATAATTATATCGAATAGCTAAGAAATGGAGAAAGATGGACTCGAGCTAGAGATAACGGAGCTTAGGTTGGGTCTTCCAGGGAGAGATGTGGCTGAGAAGATGATAAAGAAAAGAGGTTTCAAGGAGATGATGATCATGACGTCTTCAGGAAGTAACAATACTGATCAATGTGAAAGTGGCGTCGTTTCATCAGGTGGTGATGTGAAGAAAGTAAATGATTCGCCTGCGGCGAAAAGTCAAGTGGTTGGGTGGCCACCGGTTTGCTCATACCGGAGAAAAAACAGCACTAAGGAAGTAGGGTTAGGGTATGTGAAAGTGAGCATGGATGGTGTGCCTTACTTGAGGAAGATGGATCTTGGTTCGAGCCAAGGTTACGATGATTTAGCCTTTGCTCTTGAGAAGCTCTTCCCTTTCAGCGGCATCGGTTAGTATATTATTTATCTTCTTTTAGTAAGAGTGCTTAGATAATTACGTGAAATAAAAAGACTTAGTAATTCTACGAGACTATTGAGAAATCTCATTAAAGCTTAAGCATTATATATGTTATGTAATAACTAATTTAGAAGGAACTATAACATTTAATTTCGGGCAATATTAACCTTAAGAAGATTAACAAGGAACATGTTGGAATGACTCTATTATATCTGTTGATGATAAGTATTTATGTTAGGGTTGTTATCGACTAAAAAGAGTGATAAGAGGACGTATCACGAAATTTTCAGATTTAGATGTGCTTTAAGATTAGTTCTTAATCTCTCAGAGTTTCATGAATAGTAGTTATCTATTCTCTAGTAGAAAAACTAGAGATTTACTACTATACATTTACATTCCAATTTTTTATTTTGTTACAAAAAAATAACTTTAAAATAAGAGATTCTACCGGTTTGACAAAAAAAAAAGAGATTCTACCGTAGAGTTTTGGAATCTTCTGTTTTGTTTTGTCAATAGAGACGTATTGCAATGTAATAAACACTTACTTACATTTTTAATATAAGTGCAGGAGTGGCTTTGAAGGATGGTGATAACTGTGAATACGTTACGATATACGAAGACAAAGATGGAGATTGGATGCTCGCGGGAGATGTACCTTGGGGGTATGTTCATGTCTTTTTGACTTGGATTATATCACTCTTATTATAAAGTTAATGTCACAACCATCTAAATTTTTATATGGTTTTGAATATTTTTGATCTGCAGGATGTTCATAGAGTCATGCAAGAGGTTGAGGATTATGAAAAGATCGGATGCGACCGGGTTTGGGTTGCAGCATAAAGGATTAGACAAGTGATGATGACTTGAACAAGAAGCAAGGAATTGGTTGATTAATTTTAACCTTTAACCTTGATCTTATCCCTTAACTAGAATATTTTTACCTCAGCATGTGATATAAATTTTATATAGAGTACTATTTTACTACACAATTTTAAGCTATGGTTTGCATTGTTATCTTCAGAAGGACAGCTATATAAATATATACATACACTACTTGTTTCTTGAGTGTTGAGTTAAGACATTATAATTTGTTTAAAATTCACTATTGTTCTCATCCATATACGTATTCGGGAAACATATGTTACGTTTCCATTTTTTTCCTTAATTATAAATTTTGTTTGATATAAAGTACTTATACATAACAATTGTTTTAATAAAAACTAGATAACTACCCGCACCATGTGCGGATAAAAGTATGCAATATGCGTAAATAATATAAAATCATCTTTTTATATTTTTACATTATATTTAATTAGAAATTTATAAATTTTGAAATAATTCGTACTTAACATTTTCTTATTCTTTTTTAGATTTTAATTTTCAACAGAATTAGCTAGATATAACCCTTTCTAATCTCATAACTGATTTTAAAGATTTTATATGTAATATATAATAATTACAATTTATGTTAATAATCGTGAATTATTTATGTATATGCTTTAAATCTAAAATTTTAAGTAATAAAACCAAAATACTATTTTTCGTGTTACATATAATGCGACATCGATGAATTAAAAATATTTCTTAACTAACATATTTTTATTTTAGATATTATTTTATTTTTATCAAAATCAGCTATATATATATATTTTGAAAAGATAACATTGTTTTTTAACCTTATAATTGATTTTTAAAAATTTTGTTCGTAAAAAGTATATTAGTTTAACATTTATTACTCTAGATAGTTGTTCATATAATTCGGTCAAAAAATAAAAAATGATGATTATAATTAAGCGAAATCTCAATATTTTTGATTAAAAATAACCCACTAATGTTTTATCATCAATTATTGTTTTCGAAAATATTTATTTTCAATAGTTAAAAACTTAATAAAATGATATAATTTATAAATGTTTGTTGATGAAGATTTTTGTTGCATATTTGGGATAATGTTGACTGCTTATAAATTTTACAAAAATTAGTTTTTTGAGTTTATATGAAAAATGATTTTAACAAAAGTTTCTAATTTTAACTATATAACAATCATATTCTATGTTGATGGATGAATTTTTATGTCTATATTTCAAAGTAAAATATATTTATTTGATTAAAATAGAATATATTTTAATATCTTTAGAAAAATATATTAGATTAGGTATAAAATTATATTATATTAGTATTAGAAAATGTTTTTAAAGATAATATTAATCTATATATTATAGTTTAATATTTTAAATGAAGATATGTGTATAGTTCTAAATAAAGATTTTGTTTTTAATCAAATTAATCTCAACAATTTTATGTCATCATTTCTCCTCTTCCATGTCACATTTTAACTTCATCAATGTCAATCATTTTGAACCAATAGAATTAAAACAAATAAGATTTTATCACTAAAGTGACTTTTCATTTAATAGTATAGATATGAGTACAAGCAAAACAGTAAAGAATTGTATCTACTGAGTAAACAAAGGCATAAATCTAATTTAGTTTAAGTAATGTTTAATTACAGTTTTAAAATTAAAGGATAAGTATATATTGGCTTCGATTTCTTACTTCATTCTTCCTACTTTCTGAAAGTGATTTTTTTTTGTTTGTCTTTGTCTTTCTGAAAGTGATTTTTTTGCATAATCTAGAAGAAGATTTATAGCCTTTTAAAATAAAAAAAATTCATATAACTACAGTAAATTGTTTTCTCCATAATCATAATTTGAAACTTAAGATTGCTGAACATTCAACCATTCTTTTGTAAAGTTTTTGTTGCTAATAAAGTTTCACATTACAAAAAAAAAAATTGTTGAACATTAAATTATAAGCATTTTCTTCTTATTTTTTAACAATTTGTACAAGATCCACTTTCTTGCTTCTGATAATTTATGATTTATATAAAATACACCGACATGGTATGTCCTGGCTTTTTCAGTCTTTGTGTAGAACCATATACTCGGATTGATTAAAAATTTAAGATATTTGATTATGAAACGAACTCATATGATTTGTTACAATTATGACCTACCTGTCTTTGATTAGTAATGCCATGTGCATTGCAAACTAAAACACAGCAACGATTATACTTAGCCCATCCCCTCACATTCTTGGCCCAAATTAATCATTCCACACAACAAATCCATCAGATTACATATATACTAAGCACTTTTAATTTCGTTGACGTGTATTTCAAAGGGTTTTTTTAATAAAATTGTATTCATCTTATCAGCCCAAAACTGCACTATTGATACCGGTTTACAATTGCCAAATTGTATAAAATAATCGACATTCCTACTCTCACCGTTCACGGAATCAGAATACCCATTGTCACAGTCCGACTCTTCCAAACCCTAAAAGCTTTTAATGTAAGATCCATGTTTTAAACCCCAACCATAATTAAAGGTATTTTAGTATTTTTGGTCAACTTAAACCCTAAATTCTTTCTTATATTTAAGTAAGACACGACCAAGAGCAGAATAATAAACAAACATGATAGTGAAGATTTGCCGATTTGTCCACAATTGAGACCACATGTGAGATAGTTGTGCTTAGTAGGTGTCTTAGAGAGAGGTTTTCGAATAAATATGAAAGACATAAGTGACGATTTTGTATTTTTTTTATAGCTCTCGTTGCAAGGAGGACATAACAACTTCCACATTTCAAATCAAAGGTAAAATCAATTCATAATCTCATCTACAAATTGAAAGAAAATCATTTTGCTTCTGAAATCTGTCTATAATTGGTTTTTCCAGCTTCATTGAGGTATATTATGAAACAATTTCTCGTTGATTTAGAATGTGTTAAGTGATGATCTTGATATGGTTAGAAAGATGACGTTCCCAACTTTCATAGCCATCGAGAATGAAATATTATCCAATTCAAGTAGAGCCTTTGCAAAAACGTTTTACTTAATTTTGAGGTAAACTCCGTCTGTTATTCAGTCTTCAAGTTGGGGAAAAATCATTGTTTTTCTGAACCCTCTAAATACTAAGTGTGAGATCTCATTTTCCAGATTTACGGAGGGATTTTGCAGGAAGATTTTCTGGTGAACCAGAGATATTTAGAAGGCCAGTAAGGGGTCTCTAGAAAGATCCTGTTGCAAAAAATTTGTACCAATTGACGATATCCTAATTAAAGGTAAGGATCAATAGTTATTTGCGTTGCCTTCTAGCCAAGAATCATCATGTTTTTTCAAAACTAGAAACTCTAATTTCTTTTTGAACACAAATACATTTTAAGAAAATGCCAAAACCCATATTCCAGAACGCAATTTTAGATCACCAAAATAAAGTTTCAGCCGCTTTGACCGCTATTTTCCAGAATCCGTTTTTCAATAGTAAGGCATAGGTGAGGGCGCGATATGTGGATCCTTAATACTATTGTTGTTTGATAATGATTGATTCATGATGATTGAATGATGATGTTTATGATGATATGGTAGTTGATGGTTGACAGTGTGACATGTTAGTGTTAAGATGTGATGCAATTAGTATATTTTGAATTATGTAAAGTGCGACTGATGTTATCGTATTTTCTCGTTTTAGGAGTAGACTTTAGAAGCTTTTTCGTATGTTTAAGCGTTGCATCTAGAGTTTTTTAGGACTATTTCTTAGTCATTTGAGTGTTTCGAGTCTAGAGTCTTTAGGATTTGCATATTCTCCTACTCTTACCCTTTTTCAGGTTACTTTGAATCAACAACGAGAGAACGAACGCGAACGGACCAAGCCTCGAGCCAAGAAACGAAGAAGTGCCACTTCCAGAAGTGTACCAAGCAAGGTACCGACCCACGCACTCCTTGCATAGGTCGGTACACGTATACTGACCCACGAATCCCGAGCCACGCAGGTCGGTATCGATCACAGAACATTCGGAGCTCTCATACCGACCCTCATACCGACCCACGCGTCTCTTGCGCAGGTCGGTATACCCATACTGATGTGTGCATACCGAGTCACGCCCCTGTCTCGCGCAGAACGGTACACACATACCGAACCACACATACCGAGCTACGCAGTCCGGTACACGCCACAGAACGTTCCGTCTCCTCATACCGATCTCTGCGTACCGACTTGCGCGTGTCTTGCACAGATCGGTATTGCCTCCGAAAGAGCAAAAAAATCCTGAACCGAACTGGACTTTTCCGGTTTAGCCAGAAACATTTTCTATTTAGTATTTATAGACGATTTCTCTTTGTAATAACCTAAGTTTGGATTTGCAAAAACTTGTCTTTGATCTTGAAGTTTCAATTTGATGATTGTCTCTAAAAATACTTGATTTAAGTAAAAGTTTGGATCTTTCTTTCTTCTTTCTTCTTAATCTTGATGTTTATCTTGTTTATCTTTGTGATTACTTGTTTGATCATCATGATTAGTGAGTAGATTATATTTATGATTTATGGGTTGAGTAAATTAGATTAGATCTAGGTGTTTATTAAGTTGCTAAGGGTTTAATACTTGTATATTCACCTGATTAAGGTCTATTTAGTGCTAAATTTGAAGTGATCAATCAAAATCTAGTTCATAGGAATTTCACACCCGGAAGGTGTTTGATGAAATTCCCAAGAGGACCTTATGATTGCTATTCAATGTTAGCCTATGGGAATAGATGTCTAAGTTGTTTAGTGGATGTTTAGGCTTGTGTTTAATGACTAATTAGTCTTAAATTGCCATCGGGAGATTAGTTCAATTTTAGATCATTAGACTAAGTGTGTAGTTAAGTAGCTCTTGATTGCACATAGACTATCCAATCATATTGCTTAGCTCATGAATTGCATTTCTCATTCTTGAAATTTATCTTGCTTCATTTTTTATCTCTTATTTCTGTTAAATCACTTTGTTTGTGTTTTGTTTATGCATTTGAATTCTAAAACCAATCCATCTTATCGATTTAGCTTAATCGTAGCTTTCATTAGACTAAGTGTGTAGTTAAGTAGCTCTTTGTGGTTCGATATCCTAAGATTACAACTTCTAACCTTATTCTTGAGACCTAGAGGTTTGAGACTTAGTTCAAACTTGAAAAATCTCTTATTAGCGACTCAGAACGAGGACATGGCGGTCCCATTAAAGTCAGTGTAATCGGAATGATAATCCCGTCGAAACCAATAAATCGACTGACGGGTCCAAGGTGACGTGTGACCTTTTGAGGTGGCAGCCAGTCCAAGTTGTCATGTTATCATTATTATTAGATATGGTTATGAGTTGTGTTGATGTGTTTTGGTAAATGTGTGTGATGATATGAATGATTTGATGTGATTGTTGATTGTTGGACATGTTATGTGCCGCATGTTCTTGAGTTTGTATTTCTGTATGCAAGTTGGTTAAAAGTGTTAGGAATCATGTGGGCAAACATGACCTCCTTCACTGAATGACTTTGTTTTATTCATCCTGTTTTTCCCTCCCCCCCCCCTTCAGGTGATAGTGAATGTTCAAGGCGAGTCTTGCTCAGGTGCTGGATTTTGGATAAAAAAATTTTATCTAAGATTTTATTTTCAGTTTATATACGTTAAGATGGTTTCTCGGTTTAGTCGGTTTTAGTTGGTTTAATTGTGATATTTGTTTTAAGAATAAAATTGAATTTTTCGGAGGAGTAACCTGCCATCTTGGTCAAGTAAGGACGACTTGTGTTATACTTTTGGTATTAGAGCCTAAGTTTAGTCAAACCATTTCTGACACAGAAGACTGCTTCTAGAAAAAGAAAATGTTTTTCAAAGTTTTTAGGTTAAGAGTTTCTGAAAAACAAAGAAATACGATTTTGCGCTTGAACGTGTGAGTTGTAAGATGCTTCCAGTAAGTTTAGATGTTTGTGTATTTGTTAGTATGGCTCTAGTTGGAATGAGAAGAGATATAGGACATGGATTTTAGGATTGTGGTGATTTATCAAAGAAGAGATTTTGAAGGTTTGGGTAAATTGTACAAAATGGTGGTCAAATTACTCATATCAGATCAACTTGGAAAAAGCTAAGTAAGGAAAACGCAATTGGATAACTAAGCTATAACGGACACATCTATTTTTTAAGGAGCTGCCTACGGTGTTGAGATGGCTTCGTGTACATCTAGAGTTCCAACCGACAACAAGAATGATCTTACTTTAAAGCTTGATGAAATATTTTCCATCATGACTATGGGAATGGAAACCCAAATGATGGTGGTGTGAAAGGGTTGTGTGGGATAGGACCACATAGTGGAGATCGACTATGTAATCGGAGGACCCTTCAACATATCTAAATATATCAAGACATGAAATGTAGTCAGATAACTCAGCTAAAACCATAATGATATTGGATACCATTTTGCTATAATATAAAGTGAACAAAGAAGTTTGCTTATGTGATATACTTTTCCCTCACAAGATTTTGAGGATGAACCACTCGTAAGGAAAGGGTCTCAACAAGTGTTAAAACCACTCTAAGGATGAATGTTCAAATAAAGTTCTAAAAAAAATGGATGTTATGACATTAGACGTCCCAATTGATCATAAAACCACGTCCCAATAATGAGTTCATGCGGACGAACCTAAAGAGCTCCAAGACTCGCCTAATGAGTATAAAATTTAGGATTTAACTTCTCTTACGCAAACTACATAAAAAAAAAAGTTCGATTACGCCACCGCATCAAACTCCACAAAAAGCTCCAAGACAGGATGCAACATACCACAAGTGATTAACAAATTAAGCAATGGCCTTGGGATTATTGTGTCGTTCAAAGGGAGTCACGGAAGGATTAAGACTTCAAAATATGAAAAGTTTAGCTAATAAATTGTAATTAAAAAATTAAGACTTTCGAACTTAAAAACTATTTTTGTTGGCAATGTTTATGAAAAGAAATGTTACAAAGAAGAAAATTTAGAAAAGTTATGAACGGTTTTGTACGTGGCGTTGAGGCGGTCGCACTGCTCGCCCTTGAAGTTAAGCAGGCACGGGCTAAAAAACAAGAGGTACACTTTTCTTTTTAACTCAACTATCAACATCTAGTTATATTTACAACACATAAATTCTACATTATGGAAACTAGATAATCAAATATTACTCTAGCATGGCATTAAATATGAAATGAATTGGCGAGGAGAAGGGGCTAGAGCTCGACCGTGTTATGCCTACGTCCAACATGGCCTGAACCTGCTTCTCAATTTCATTTTTCTGGAAGTGTGCATACTGATACGGCCGTACATTCACTGGGTCTCATCTTTCATTGATAATGATGTAATGTTCAATGTCTCGGCTTGGGGGTAGTGTCGTTGGCATCTGAAAAATTATATTAAACCACTGTAGAAGCTGTTGTAGCTCATCGGGTATGAGAAAATTGTAATTTCATCAGATCGGGCCTCTCTAATATTCTTATGTTGCAGGCCATTTAACTTCATTTTTTTTCTGCCCGTCCGAATGGCATAGTTTGGACCTTCTAGTTGCATATTATTGACCCAAGTGTTTCAAGCCAACTGATGCCTAAAAACGTATCGAGGCCATGGAGGGGAAGTTCATAGAAGTCGACGACAAAAGTTTAGCCACCAGTCTCCATAAAAACCTTCCGATAAGCTCCATGACACTTGAGGGGATGTCCGTCAGCAACTCGAACATTGAATGTAGGTGTTGGCGTGTGTCGTAACCTCAGTAAACTTACTTCCTTCTCACAGATTAAGTTATGTATCGTGCCGCTGTCAGTCAAGGCAACAAGCTGTCTGCGTTTTATTGCAATTTTCACCCGCAGCGTTTGTGGTGATCACGATTGTTGGAAACAACTGCCATCACTCGCTCGTCAAGTCAATAGAATATCAATACTTTGCAAGATCAAAGAAAAGAATTGCTCTCTTTTATTCACTTCTTAAGGAAATATAACTCTAAAACCATAAGCTCACAATCTCACAAAGCCTCAAAGCTCAATAACACACGCACACGAACTTAAGCAGCAAAACCTAAGACTATTTAAAGATAACACACGATTCCTAAGCTAACAAGGAAAGCCATATTATCTTCGATTCCTGATAATGACTAAAGACTATCATATTTATCTAGAAATAAAACCATAACTCGGTTTAGTGGTTTAGTCTTCCTCTCATCCAAATCATATCTCGGTTATGGATTGCTTGCTGCGCAAGTTACATTCAAGCTTAGCTCAACATTCTCCCCCTTAAGCTTGAACTTACTTCCTTTAGGTCTCGAACTCCAATCAGATCTCTCATCTCTTTGTACTTAATTCTTCCAAGTGCTTTCGTGAGAATGTTAGCTTTCTGCTTCTCACCAGGAACATGTTCTACCTCTACTTGCTCATTCTCAACACATTCTCGTATGAAATGGAACCTTCTACGTATATGCTTGCTGCGTCCATGGAAAACGGGATTCCTGGTGAGAGATATAGCCGACTTGTTATCAATCCTTATAAGTGTTTTCCCGCAGCTCTTTCCCATAATCTCGCTCATAAGGTCCTGCAACCATATTCCTTGTTTTGCAGCTTCTGTGGCAGCCATAAACTCGGCTTCACAAGAAGACAATGCTACACTTTCTTGCTTTTGTGAACACCAGGTAATAGGAGATTCTTCAAGGTAGAAAATATGTCCGGAAGTGCTTCTTCCGTCATCCACATCAATGTTATGCGAACTATCACTATATCCAACTAATCTTACTTTATTCGTACGTGTAAATGTAAGACCATAAGACAAAGTACCTTGAAGATATCGCAGCACCTATTTTAGTGCCATACCATGTGAATCTTTTGGTTCATGCATGTAACGGCTCAAGACTCCCACACTGAAAGACATGTCAGGGCGTGTATGCAAGAGATAGCGCAAGCAACCTATGCCTCTCCTATACTTCATCTCATCAATACATTTCTCTTCCGAAGACTTTGACAGTCGTAGGTTCATGTCCATAGGTACGTTTGTTGAATTGCAATCTGACATGCTGATGTATTCGTATTTTATCAGTTTTTACTACGGTTTTCATTCGAGAATTATGGTTTTTAGTATGTATTCGGATCGTTTTTGCGCGGTTTGTTGTTCTTTGGTGTTTTTTTACAGAAACGGAGCTTGAATGGACTAAAAGAACGCATTTGGAGTGGGTTTCAAGCACCGAATAGAGTCTCAAGAAGACTGAAGAA
>OVAN01007506.1:0-16237 GCA_900406275.1 Anastatica hierochuntica | reverse complement strand
CGAAGAGAGCTGGCGAAAACTTCCGATGGAGTTTCGCCTCAGACGAGAGAACCACTAGAGGGCGGCTCCCTGGAGATGCTCGACAAAAAGGTGGTAGATGCCAGCGTCTTTTTCGCCCTCCTTGAGTTTCGATCTCGCCAGCGCAATCTGGAAACTCTGAAGGTAAGCTTTCGGGTCGGTGGTTCCGTCATACGTTGGGATCTTCACCTTTCCCGGATCTGAGATTCTCGCGTTTGTAATGCGAGCAGTGAAAGGAGTCTTTCGAGCCTCGTCGAGGAGTCGATCGATCTCTGGCGCAGCGTTGGCCGCATGATGGATCTGCGACTTTACAGATTTCACTTATGTCGCTGTCTTCGCGATGTAATCTTGAAGATCGCTGGCAGCTTTGCGAGAAGACCTGCGCATTCTATTAGCGACTCTAGCCTGCTCTTCAGCCTGCTTTTGCTGCTTGACCCAGAGGAGGTTTTCTTCTTCCTCCGTCATGGGTTCACTGAGCCGAGAGCTGCCACGAGTTTCGCGACATCTGACCCTTCTCGGGTTTATGTCAGCATCCTCATCCGTAGGATCGGAGTGGTCGCTGAAATCCAAGTCGATTCGCTTGGCCTCATGTTCCTCCGTTTCTTTTTCAAGAGTTGGGAGGTCACTCGCGCCAGTCCATGTTGCGACAAGTGTGATTTCATCGGGATTATGTTCCGAAGGTTCCTCCTGCGCGTTTTGGACCACTCCAGATTGAGTCGTGAAGTTGAGTCTTCTTCTACGGAGTCTGGTTGCTCCACGCGGAAGGATTATTTTGGTTCTCGCGGTTAAGGCCTCGACCTGTTTCGCGAGAGAGTTGGTGAGTTGGTCACGTTCTGCAGAATTCTTTTCGAGAGTCGAGAACATGTTTTTGATCTCCTTGAATGCCGTGATGTTTGGGTCAGCGTCGACCGCGGTGATGTTCGTCGTCGGAGTGATTTCAATAGTGTCGTCGGCGTTGTCGCCTTCGCGAGCTGGTTGGTTATTCTGTTCGTCGGGGTGTTCATACCTGATCTGTGTCTTAGCGTGAAAGATATCGCGTGTGTACCCTCCTTCTAGCGCCAAACTGTGGGAACCGAAATTCTCACTGTCAATGTTATGAGGTTCACGAACTCTCTGTAGCCAAAAATTGACAGATCGGGCAGTGAGTGCGAAAGTTAATAGATAAGAAATAAGAAACTAATCTGCGAGATAAGATCAAAAAAAAGCGTGAGTAAAACGAATATGGGAACAGATTACAAGATTCAGGTTGACAAGATTCGTAAGGTGAAATTGAGATGAATAACAAAGTAAAGACAATACGAAACAGATTGCGAAGCGAGATATGTAAAACGACAGTAAAGTAACAGGATTTGTAACGAGAAGCAGTTTGAACACGAAAAGAGAATCGTGGATCAAAACATGGTCAACAATCGAAACACAAAGATAACGAAGAAAGTATAAGGGATCTTATTCGAATTCGTGGTCTGAGCGTGCGCAACCGGTGTTAAGTCGTGGCCGCGAGAACTGTTGGCGACGATTATCTAGATCTACAGCGTAGACTCGTAACCTAGTTAAGATACAACTCGCTAACAAAAACAAAGTAAGAACCCTAGTTTTTTCTAAGTGTTTTGCAGTGACGAAAATTGTGTTTTTTTCCCCCATCTCTTTTCGTGGAAATATTCCTTTTTCCCTGATTTGCATATATCTTTTCGTGATCCTTCCTTATCTTCTCAAAACTTAACATTTTCGTGAAACCCTGGGAAACCGTCATTGTGAGTGGGTCGGTTGTCGCCCGAAATCGTAAGTGGACCGTTATCGCGGTTTGGGCCATTTCGGGCTGTTTCGCGGCTAAGTGATCTTTACGATTTATTGAGGGAAACCGTTTCTCGTAAGAATAAGCGACAATAGTTTTGTGGAACGATAAGGTCGATCGTATAGTTTAGACTCTTCCGGTGTTTAAGTTAATCGTCATCATTTTACACGATCGATACGAAGTCTACGGAAAGCACGAATCCTTACGACTATCATCATGACGGTTCGACAGAAACTCCAATCGAGATGAAACGAGAGACGATCAAGTGACGATTCGAAGGAAATGACGATCGGAAAGGACGTGGTTCAGTCAACGGATTACGGCTAAACGTTATCCACGTCTCAGCGCCAACCGGCGCCAAGACAAACACTCTGTCTTGGCGCCAATTGGCGTCAAGGCCATGCCTTGGTTTTGGTGCCAATTCGCGTCATGACAGAAGGTCTGTCTTGGCTTCAATTGGCGCCAAGACCAAGGCATGGTCTTGGCGCAAATTGGCACCAAGACGAACCTCTGGTCTTGGTTCCAATCGACGTCTAGATCGACCTCTAGTTCAGTCGTCAATCGGTTCCAAGACTCGTTCGTAGGTTTGGCGTCAATCGGCGTTTAGACATTTCTCCGAAGCGTCGCGGTTCTCCAACAGTTTTGGTTGTTTCGTATCGCTTCGGAGGACGTATCGTGTGGCCTCGTGAGAGTTATCCGAGAATCATCAATGCTAACCTTGGCACTTGGATGCTCTAGTTGCTTGCGGACGGATAGACTTTATGCGGATATTGGTCATGATCAACTATCTTTGAAACTTCGAAGCTAGGTCGGGGAGAGACAGCCTGAACGATGAGAATCTCGGAGATTTTCAGATATCCTTGTGATTCCTGTGTTCGAAGGAGAGAACATCGTTCTCGTAGTCCTTTTCAAGCGTCGATTTCGTCGGTACAGTTTTTGACCCCAACAGGTTGTACCCTATTTCCCTCCAAAATGCGAGTCACAAGCATCATTGACGCTCGCAGCTTTCTCTGTTTAGATTGCCTGATTATC
This sequence comes from Anastatica hierochuntica, assembly GCA_900406275.1. NCBI lineage: Eukaryota > Viridiplantae > Streptophyta > Magnoliopsida > Brassicales > Brassicaceae > Anastatica > Anastatica hierochuntica. The sequence goes on along the minus strand of OVAN01007506.1, from coordinate 13,395 downwards.
CTTGGTTATTACTAACCTAGGCTCTCGTGGTCAACCCAGTCAACAGTATTTAGGCTTGGTCTAGTTATTTTCGGAGTCGTTTCATTTATATCGGCTTTTCTTTAAAAAGAATCGCTTAGCTGATAAATCGGTTTTTTACTGAAAATTAATTTTTTATTCTAGACTTGCACCTGCATCATGGACGGTTAGATAAGGAAAAATATAAAATCAGAATCCCCCTAACCAGGGCCCATCGTTTATTAGGCGCCATGGTTTGGGGGTTTGTTTACCTCGATCGACCCCTGTGCTCCTGTCAGACTTGCCTCTTGCTTGTGGCCTTGCCCCCTGACCGGTATGCGACATTATTCTTCGAGGGTTGCTTTCTTCATGCAATGGTTCGGCAGAGATCTCCATGGATGTGGCCATTGAGAGGGGCTTTAGAGAAATGGCTCTGAGGGTCGTATGGTAGCATGAGAGGGCATGTTCCTGATCTCCTCTGATCTCTTTTATTCCCCAAGGTGTTGGGAATTTTAAGGACTATTGTAGAGTCCATAGAATGGCCTTCATATCATGTATCCAGGGCCTCCCCATTATTGCAGTGTACGCCGAGGAGACATCAATAATGAGGAACTTGGTCATTTGGTTGATACCTTTGACGTATACTGGTAGTATTAATTCATCGATTTTCGGTTTCACTTCGCCACTGAATCCGACTAGAGAATTGGAATTTCTAATGATATCTTCTTCGTCTAGTCCCTAGGCTTCGAAGGCATTGGTGAAGATTATATTAATTGAGCTGCCATTGTCGATGAGGATGCGCCTCGTGAGGCAGTTTGCAACTTTTAATGATATCACAAGGGCATCATGGTGTGGAGTTATCACTTCTTCTTCGTTATTGGCGGGGAAGCTTATTACGCCAGGACCATCTTTGCGTTCTTTGCTAATTGCCCTCGAATTTACTTCGTGGTGGACCTTGGCATACTTCTCTTAGCAACAAAGATTGTCACTCCGCTTACTTCTGACCCTCCAGTGATGAAGTTGATGACATAACCTTGTCTTGGCGAATCAGGCCTTGGCCCCATGGGAATGTCATTTTTGGTCCCTTTGTGAATGAGCGCCATTGCTTTGTCTGAGAGAAACTCTTGTAGGTATCCCTTCTTGAGCAACTTGTTCAATTTGAGCCTTAGGTAGAAACAATCCTCCGTTAGGTGACCGTGGTCATGGTGAAAATTGCACCATTTGATGAGTCTCTCTAGTGTGGGGGGGGGGGGCATCTTGACTGGCCTCTTGACTTTTCCGGTCAAATGTCCCAGCTGGGTCACTATTTCAGCTGGGAATATCATCATGTTGGACATGTCGGGCCAGGTCATGGGCACATACTTCTCGTGCTCCGCTTTCGCTAAGGGCTTTGTGTATCCTTTGGAGCCACCCTTGGCGAAGTTTTCAGATCCAGACTTACCGTTGGATTAATCATCTCTGGTGGTCTTGGAGTGACCGTGCGCTTTTGGAATATTTATGTGAGCCAGTTGGGCCTGATAGGTTGGGTCCTCCTCCTACTTAATTTGAGCCCATGCTTTGGAGTGTACATCCTCCATAGTGTGGCAGGGGTAATTGGTAAGGTCCTTGTACAGGTGACCATCGTTCAACAACCCTTTTCTAAAGGCTGAGATGGTTGTGGAGGTGATGCTGTTAGGAACTGACACTTTCTCCCTGTTTAGTCGATGGAGATACCCCCTCAAGCTCTCGTATGGGCGTTCCTTGATTCGATAGAGATTGTCAGAGGAGAATCTTAGAACTCGGGTGCAAACGAACTACTCGATGAAGTGGTTCGTTAACATGGCGAAGGAGTTGATGGAGTCGTTTGCTAGGTTGGAGTACCACAATAATGATGGGCCTGTGAGCATTGCTTTGAATCCTTTGCACATACAGACTTCCAAGTGCTCATGGTCAATGGGGGCGGTGAGCATGCATTGGCGATACTGTGAGATTTGCATATCTGGATCAGTGGTCCCATCGTACAGCGTCATGATCGGCCAAGAGAGTCACTTGGGGACTTCACTAGAAGCGATAGCGTCGACGAAGGGCATATCTGCATAGGATTTTGGAATGCTCTTGATAATCGGTGTAGCTACTCCTGGTAGACGCTTTATATATTCTCCATGGCTTCAAACCTTCCCGTTAGCATGGCTTCTACATCAAGGGTCTCGTTAGCATTTTCCTCGTAGGGTTTGCTAGGGCCGCTGTGATGGTGAGAGCCAGGGGTTCGGGTTAGCCCTGAGCTTGGAGTCTGATGTGTTTGAGTCTCCTTAACGACCTTTGTTGGCGTTTCGCCTAGTGGCTGCATCAACGAGACTTTCCTTTTAAATATAGCACACTTTTGTCGTCTTCGCTACTGTCGTCGGGTGTATGAGCGTTTGTCTCTGTCGCCGAAGCTTTGAGAATCGCGTTCTCATTTTCTAGCTCCTTCAGCCGAGCATCGTTTTCTCTTCGCTTCGCCGCGATCAACTCGTACTCTTGAATTTTTGTCGCGATCCGCTCATACTCTTGAAGCTTCGCCGCAATTTCCGCGTCGTCGACTATCTCAGGTGTTTTCTCCTCGGGTTGAGTTGCAGCTACTTCCTCGAATGTGGACTCAAGGTTTTCGCTACTTTCTGGTTCGGATAAACTATAAAATTTGCTCATCTTTTGTTATTTTGTTCTTGTTGAAATCTCACCCTCCTTCTAGCGCCAAACTGTTTGGGATGGGGGGTTTTGGTGATTCTATGATTGTGAAGAACAAGAACAAGAATCTTATGGTTTTGAGAGAGATGAGCAAAGGATGTGTAAAACGATTTATTTTATCGATGATTAAGAGAACCAATTACAATGAGGGTTTCTTCTGTAAAGTTTCGGATCCTTAAATTAGGGGTCTGTCCTTTGTATTTACAGTTATCGAATGAGTGTATTTCCATATTTCTTTAGGGATAACTTCTATATTCGAGTCTATCTTATACAATGAGGAATATTTCCCTTAAGGTATTTGTTCTTATCTCTTAAGATTTATATCGGCTAAGGAGAATATCCGCCCTACCTCGGCTATGACCTCTGCTTGGCGGTTTAATTTAACCTGAGGCTAAATACACAAGTTTAAATCTATATCTATAGAATATAGTAAGATATACAACATGTTGTGTGAAGTCATGGTACACCTTCAAATTCATAAAGCTAATCAACACTAAGAGAGGAGATTCTAATTCATGGTTCTCTTTTTATCCAGCAATGAACTAAACATTTTCGAACTGAAGGTGCTTTAAACAGGACCGAGATTTTATCATTATGAGTTTCCACTTCCTTGAACCTTGACCTTTCAGCACATGCAAGACTCAATTTAACCATGAGTTCATTATAAAAACAATAAATAGATATTGAAAAGATTAAATATTCGTCTTCTATCTTTCTCATGTTGATTAGATATTAATCTTCTTATATTTTTTCCCACAACCAACACATAAAAAACTTCTTAAAATAGCGGAACATAATATATCAGAGGATTCTTCTCCCACAGAAGCTTCTTTTACTTCAGAGTGAAGCTTCTTTTCACATAGAAGGAGCTTCTGGAATGTTAAGAAATATTCTTTTATCTTCTAGTAAGGTTTTCTGCAGTGTGTGTATATGTGGTTGGGATAACAACATAAGCAAAAAGTTTTAGAGATTGTGATCATTTTTTCACAACTAAAGTAGTAAGAACCAAGCAGAGTGATAATTTCTTAATTAATAACAATAACTATAAACTCTAGTATTAAGTAAAGAACCAAAAATAAAAATATATCACATATTAAGAAGACTCTAAGCACTTTACGACTTCATTCCATATGTAATTTCATCACTATCTCTTTTGTTTTCTACTTTCTTTATGAACCACCATTGTAGTTGTTGCTCCGCACTGGCATATGTTTCAAACATTTTAGTGCAAAAATGGACAACACAATGAGACAGAAAAATAGAGAGATTGTTGTAAAGCTTACAGAGGTTTTGATTTTCTAGACGAAGGATGTGTCGAAGATGTCAGTAGCAGAATCAAATAAAAAGGTGTATATCGAAGATGTCACTCCACTAGGAGTAGTCTTCATCTCCGGACTGCTTGTAAGTTATGCTCCAACTAACGCCTCCTCATCTTCACTCGACACCGCCTTGTTTCCTGGAAGCTTCTACGCCACATCCTGCCGCGTCCTACCGCATCCTGCATACTCCATAACGATCAAATTAGACTTTTAGAATCATACACACTAATGAAAACTTACAATTCAAAAAGTCAAATTCCAGGTCAGAGGTGCATAGAGAAAAAAACTCGCGACTTACAAAGCAATTGCCGCTGATGGTGAATCGATGGAGGATTATCTTTGAGAGGACGAAGAAGTTTATATATGTTGTCTTGATTGCCTTTCGTAGCTAGTGGTTGGCCATGTCGCGATTGAGAATAGATGAGGTGGAGAGACGGAGCAGTGAATGGAGTATCAAATGAAGGCAATCAATGATCTTTCGTATATGAAGGTGAGTGGGGGAGGTGAGGTTATGGATTTAGGGTTGCGAGATCGGAAGGGTTGAGTCATGCGAGTGATTCTTTGGTTTTGTTGAGACGCTAACGTGGTGGATCGAGGTGGTTTCTTCGAGAGGATGATGTGGCATAGGTGAGAGGCTATAATTTTCCTTTTTAATTAGTTAGATTATAATAATATTTCATTTTCTTTAAATATACATAAACGCTTTATTCCTATATCAATTTTATGGTGTGTAATTCAACTTGGTCCAACGGGTTGAACAAGGTTATATATATTGAAGTATTTATGATATTGATGAAGATCATGGAAAACACATTAAAAAAATAAAACTTGAATTCTTTAAGTCTTTTTAAAACTATTTCAAACTAGATGTTTGTCAATAGCATGAACGGACATGATTTATTTTTATATTTCGATGATAATTTGAAATTAAGAAAATTTTGCTTTGCTTTAGTTTCGTTCTTTTGTAAATTGAAATTGTTACTTAACTCTTTTCTCTATTTTTGAAGAAGTACCTTGTAGGGGTGGGCAAAATACCCAAACCCGAAAAATTGAATCAAACCCAACCCCAAAATGTAGCACTGAACCCAAAATTAATATAAAATCCGAATGGATCCTAAACTTCAATATCCGGAAAACTAGACCCGAACCCGACGCGAACAAAAATATTTCGGATATCCGAAAATATCTGAACTATAATAATATATTTAAATATATTAGTTATTTTTAGATCTAATATCTAATATAAATCCTAAAGTACATAATTTTTTCGAAATATCTAAAAAAATAGCCAAAATATATGAATTATCTAAAAATGTCGAAACGTATTTAAAAGTATTTGAAATAATAGCTAAAAATACTAGAAATACAATAAATATTTGAAATGTATACCGTTTCCGTATCGCAATAACTGAGTCAAACCAATTTTCATGTTAATTTTAGGTGTTTTTCATACATTATTCAAAATTTTATGTTGTATATTATTTTATTTTTGAATTTTGGAGGCATTTTAGTTATATTAGAATTTTCAAAAAATTTTAAAGTAATTTATACGGGTACTCGAACCTGAACAGAACCTGATAGGATCCAAACCGAACCCGAACCAAAATTTGTAAATACCCAAATGGATCTTAAACTTCAAAATCCAGAAAACCTTTAACCCGAATAAACCCGAACCGTACCCGAACGGGTACCCGAACGCCTAACCCTAGTACTTTGTATAGTAGTTTTTAAATGTAGTTTTTCTTTTTTTTTTTTTGGTGAATTTGCTCAATGCCAAAAAATTGATATTTAAAATTTTAGGAGTGACAAAAAATAGTAATATAATATTAGAGGTGAATTACAATTTCATTCAACTCATGAACAAAAAAACAACATTTTCGGGGTAAGTAATTTTTTTTTTTAAATTAGAAGTTAAATAATGCTTTTTTGGGCTATTGATTACAATTTCCCTTGTTTTTTTGGCTCATTATTTGTTTTGAAGTTATTGTTCTTATATTTTTTTGTAATTAATTTGTCATTGATGATTATATGGGCTTTGGTGTGTTTTAGTTTGTGTGTAAGGTTCTTGTTATTTATTATTTTATTGGAATTTTTTAATTTTGATACGATATATGTTTTTGATTATGTATAATTTAATTTTTTTTAAAGGCATAAATTTAAATTAAACGTTTTGCTTTGCATGTAAGCTTTGTTTTGAAAAACTCAATTCAAATTTCTCGAGAAGTTTTGCTTGTATGCTAATTATCCCATATGTAGTATAGAATAGACACAATCCTCTTTGTCCTTGATGATAAGAGTGATGATAGTGCAATAGAGAAAATCTTTCAAACATGGTAGCATTGAGCATATAAGAATTAGAAAAGATGGTGACTACAGCCCAACCAACCACTTTCTCAACACCTATTATTAGCATACAGTTTTTGGTAAGTAAAATAGCCAAAAGCATTAAGGAAGAAAGGCAGAAAAGAAAAAGTGAAAGATATGTCCAAGTAAAATTACTGAAAGCTAAAAAGATCAGGGAAAATATCTAAAGGAACGATCATATCACTTGACCATATTTTATCTATCTCTCCCTATGTATTGCTGCACCCCCACTCTGTCTTCACCGCCACAACGTCCGCACAAGCGGACTCTTACAAATTAATGCCGCGTCTCCGTTCACTTCCTTCGGTCTAAGTCTGTTGAATATTGGCCAATGAATATAACGATAGCTTGAATCTTATTATTCTACAAAATATGCAAACACCTATGCGTACTTGAAAGACCTTTTATTCATCTCAGCAGCCTCCTTCTCAAACCTCTTAATCACACGCTTGTCAATAACACGGAGCTTGTAGATCAAGTGACTAGTGGTGGTCGAATTTCTAGAGTGGATATGACCAATGGCCACAATATTAATATGAAAGTTCTCTATACCATAGCTGCTGGTCCAAAACCAAAAAAACGGATCGAACCATTATATGAAACATACATAAAATGGTTTCAACCTCTTACAGTCATTTAAAACTCAAAATTGTATAATTTAAAGTCAAACACAATACAGATTCGTTGAAATGATACCAACTATTGTCACATATAAATACTCAAAACAAGTTGTAGAAAACAAAGATCTAACAGCAAGACATAAGATATAGCCAAAAGAAAGAAGCCAAACGCATCAAAAAGATGCAACCTTAGCAAAAATAAAAAAGCGTGATAGCCTGAAGATCATAAGCTATAACAACATGCGAAAATACTAACATACCAGACTTTCTGAAATCAACAAAGACGATATGAAAACTTAAATGCTAACTCTAAAAAAATTGTAAATCTCTTTTCCCTTGTTTCTTTTTTTTTTTTACTTTGAGTAAAAGAATTATCATTAATTTAGCGCTAAACCATTTGACATAGGGATTCAAACGCCAACACATTTCTTTATCTTTAATTTATTTTTGATAAGCATTTGAATCTTCATTAATAATAATGATACAAGGTTTGTATAATTTACAAAATTGGTTGAGGTTGATAGGATGATTCTTGCCCAAAAAAATAATAAAGATCCTTCTTTGTTTGTTTCCTGAGCTTCCTCCGTTAACTGTTCTGGAGCCAAATTTGCAGGTGAGGTTGAATTTCTTCTTCCCCCTCTTTGCAAGAATCACGTCATGTATCCATCTATCCACTGTTTTAAAAATTGCTCCAGCAATAGATGAAATATTTTCATGAACTCTTATGTTTCTTTCTCTCCACAGGGCCGGTCTTACTAAAGTGGTGACCCTAATCGAAAAATATATATTAGTAGTTATTTTATAAATATATTATTTAAAATATCAAAAAATATAAATTTTATATACATTTAAAGATATATGAAATATTTCTAAATAATATTTCGTTATTATAAAATGTTTGGTGTCCCTATATATATAGCTATTATCATATGAAAAAAAGTTTGGTGGCCCTAAAATATTTTACAAAATGTTGGTGACCCTAATCGGTGGCTTATGTGACTTATGCTCAAGGCCGGGCCTCCACATTGCATAGATGATTCTTTGGGAGCAACTTGCACATAATAGAGGGAGATCTTGCGGTGTGATCCTGCATTCACATTATAAGAGCTTTGCCATATATGGAAGGAGAAACTGCGATTTACAAGCCTCTTTGTAGCTAAACTCCACAAATCCTCACTTACATTGCACCTGAGGAATATATGATCACGAGTTACTCTATACGAATTGCAGAGAGGGTAAATATCACTGACTTGAAGGCCCCATGTGCTAAGCCAGTTGTGAAGAGGTAATATATCCAGGTGGGTCATCCATATTTGAAATGAATGTCTCGGGATCGAGTCCTTGAATCATACATTATTTGCCCAACTTTTCTCTGGTGCTCTTTCTCGAATAGCTTCCCATGTATCCTTTGTTGAAAAGCGATTTAATTTCTTCCCATTTACCAGCCAATAAATGGAATCCTCTGTAGAGTCGGGTAAGGGTAGCTGGATTGCTGTTAAAAACGTTTAAAGCATCATTGCATGGTCTGATCTTCCAGGTCTAGTTTTCTAACCCGTGTCTGATACTACCTCTACGACAGTTCCTGAGCCTAGTATTCAAGTATGTCTTTGAAAATCAACCTTGAAAAGGAGGTAAAGGGGACCTAGTGGAGACCAATAATCGAACCAGAACCGCATTTTCTTTCCATTTCCAAACCTCCACCTCAGAAAATTCCACATAAGTGGTAGAAGCTTTAGAAAGTGGTTCCATATCCAAGATTATGTCTGTTCTCATCTGCTTACCAGAAAGTTCCATCTCTCATTCTAGGTCTTCTCATCCAAGAAGCCCATAACGATGAAGAGTTATCGAATAATAACAAAATAAGTCTTAGGGAGAGTGTTTTGTTATATGTCGAGAAATTCCTTAGCCCCAACCACCTTCAAACGTTGGGAGACAAGCTTTTGACCAAGCAACATTTACGTTTGCTCTGTTATCTATTCTTCCACTCCACAAGAAATTTGTGCATAGACTTTCTATCTTCTTCCGGCATCCTTTTGGCAGAAGAAAACTGCTCATCCATAAATTCAAACATCCATAAATAACTGACAAAATTAGTTCCCATCTTCTTGCAAAGAAGAGGGCTCTTGTTGTCCAGTTCGTGAATTGTGATGACACTTGCAAAATCAATGGTCTGTAATTGGAGATCCTGAATTTTATATGCATTAAAGACAGTTAGAGATAGTGCACTGGTAGCAAACCTAAAGTGAAAAAAATATGTTAGAGCAATAGTTTCATCCTGGGTCAAACCTGCGGCGAATAGCTCAATCTTTCATATGTTGATCTGGAGTCCTGAACATTCTGCAAAAGTGTCAAGAGCCAAAAAAATCTGTTCCAGAGAAGATCTTTCACCGTAAAATATACCATCAAATCATCTGCGAAAGCTAAGTGAGAAATTTGTGAGTCTCCAACATTTGGATTGTAACCGATTTCACCAGAATAGTATTTTTTAGCCAACATTTGGGAGAAGCTTCAACTTTAATTTTGAAACCTCCTAATATCTATTTGATCACATGTTTATTCAAAATATGACTTAATGGTTTGAATGGAATCCATAGAAAGATGGTTTACCTACATGATATGGTACCACAATTATATTGATACTCTTTGGTACCACACATCATAGAGTGCACTTTTCAATAAGATTCAACAGCATAACATTTAGTGCATTTGTCACATTTCCATTTCTTTTCGCCACGCTTCCGATAATAATGCTTCTTAATTCTGGTGAGGTCTCCGAGTACACGTGAAGAGTCATGGTGGATACACTTTCTTCTTAACTTCTTTGTTAGATTTTTGTTTCGGCTATCTAAGGTTTTGTCCTCTCCTATGAAGCTGCAAATTATGTTCCCATCGAAAATCTTTGTTGCATACTTCACATATATGTTCATCACCACTATCGCCATTGGAGATAAGGCTATAACTTCATCATCTGGATCTATTGAAATTGAATTGAAAAAATATTTATCAATTACATACAAGAGAAAATTTGAAGCATATATCACATGAGATTTCAAATCATATATAGTCTATGCGAAAAACGATAATCTTAATTCTTAGTCATCATCAACGATATCAAAGGATAGATGTCTGGATGAATCACGATTAGGGTTCTTATAGTTTTTCTTCCTCCTAATGGATATTATTCACTGAGCCTTCTTGATTCCTTTCTAGAATACACAAACATGTATGATGTATATATAAGTAGAGATGTTAGACGGGCCAACCCGCGTCCAAATAGCCCAACCTATAGCAAGGTTTAAACTTTTGGTAGACCGTGCAGGTCGGTCCTCCGTGGGTTGCGTTTCAATCTATATGTCCTAGCCCGCCCCATCTGGCCTAGCGGCTTTGTGGGCTAACCTGCGGATTGTAGTTTTAGGTAGAGTATAAAAAACATTTAGTGCTCTCTCATTTAGGCCAACATGACGTGAAGATGATACTAGAGATTAAACATTAGAAGGAGTAACACTCTCATTTAATCACATGTTATATGTGTTTTTTTGTATCCGTTGTTATGTATTGAACAATGAAAGAATGCATTTATTATAAATTTAAATGAAACTCAAATTAAAATTGTTAAACAACAACAGTAAAATCCATGAAAGATAACTTGAGAAAGAAGGTGGTAAAGCTCTTATCATTTTGAGATACTCATTGATGTTTTGAATATATAGACAACAATTGAAAAATTCAAACATCAAACAAAGAAAAGAAGCTAAAGATATCAACATTTCATTCATTACTATCATGTTAAGTTTATACCAAAAACCTTTATGAGCAATGTTCTAACTATAAATCGTAACATCAAACCAAAGAATTAATCAAATAAGTCATATATTAATAATGCCATGAACTTTAACTTCTTACTAATATAAGAGGTACTTGCTTGGGTTTCTGGGTTGGTTCACTAGTAGAAATTTTCTCTATAGCCACGAAGCTACCAGGAAAAAATCGTGGTTAGAGCAAAACAACCACGAAAGATCTACGGAAAAGTCACAAAAATAAAACGTGGCTAACTGTAACCAAATCGTGGCTAAAAAGCCACGAAATGCTACGAAATTGCCACGAACTACCAAACTTTACTAATCATGACGAAAACGTGGCTAAAATTAGTCACGAAAATGTCACGAATATAAGTCGTGGCTAAAATAGTCACGATTTGACGAAAATACCGCGACAAATTTGTTAAGAAATAAAACATAGTTTTTATATAGTCACGTTTTTGACACACAATAATTGTAACTCTAGATATTTACAATTTTAAATTAATAAAATGATAGCCACGTTTAAAAACGTGACTAATTTCGTGACTACTTGAAACCTTAAACCCTAAACATCCTTTTAAACCATAAACTCTAAAAAAATCTTAAAATTCAATATTTTCACATTCTAACCTCAAATCTTAAACTTATACTTAAAATTTAATATTTTTAAAAGTCAACTTCAAACCCTAAATACTATACTACAAACTCTACACTCTAAACATAAAACATATATTCCAAATCATAATCTAAACATTAAATTTGATATTTTTAAACATAAACTACCAATCTTATCTTTTCAAATTTTAATCTCAAATCTTACCCTAAACCCCAAACTCTAAAATCCATATCTCAACCTTGTATAATAAACACTAAACTTTAGTTCTAGAAATTTTAATTTAAAAAGTACGATGTTTTATAAATTTTTATGATTTTTAATTTTAACTCATATAGTTACACATATCTAACACATACTACTAGGTTTATAAATCTAATTTTCAAAATATTACCCATACACTCTAAACCTAAACATTAATCCCTAAATTATAAATCCAAACACCAAAACTAATATTTTTAAACTTTTAACGCAAATCTTAAACATAAAATTTTAACCTATATAATATAAACATAATCCTTTAAGGATTAATTGTTTAAATTAAATAAATAGTGCTCAAAATATAACTGTTAGTTATTTATACAAATGTTTAAAATGTTTACATGTAAACTTTATCGAAAATTAAAATAAAAAAATTTCTTTAATTCTAAATTTTAAACTCTTAAACCCTAAACAAACCCTCTATAACCCCTAAAGTCAAATCCTAAAACCTTTATATCACAATTAACATTAAACTTTCAATTATACACTTTTAATAACTAACTAAACAATAAACCATAAAATAAAAATATAACTAACTATGCTAAACATAAATCACATACAAATTATAATCTAATTTTATATTACAATATGTTTTTAGACATGGTAGACAAAAACAAATACATCCCTTGTAAATGTATCCATTTGAGCTAGAATCAATATATTGACCGACAAAAAAGGCAAAAACAAATAAACAAATATGATGAAATATTTTCATTGGTTAAAAGAGAGAGGGTGAGGATAAACATTGTTTTGTTATCAACCCTGATTAAACTTAATCTAGTGGATGAGATTTCTTCTTTTATTCCTCATGACAAAAAGTTAAGCTCTTTGATGGATCTTAAAATCCTAGATCCGGTTTGAGATACTCAGGCTTTTAATTGGAGATCCGGTTTCCTTTTTTGGTTTGCTTACAAAATGATTTGGTTGGACTCTGATTTGATTTGAGCTCGATTTTGGAAAGATTTCATTTGATTTGGCGCGGATCCCGCCATTGCCTCCACTCTCCACGTAATCGTTGGTACTTGTGCCATTTAAAACCAAAACTCTACGTCTCCCTCTTCTTCTCAATGTTTCAGCTGTCTCCATCAAAAAGATTTGTTTTCTCTCTAACTTTCTCACTTCTCCTCTCTTATTTGCTTTACCTCGTCATTTTTTGTGAGTTCTCCTATTTCCTCTGTGATTCTGTTGCCATTGTTCGCTGTAAACCCAAATTCTACATCCATCGACCATGGATCCTAAAACCATAATTACACGCCAGAGAAAAGCCTTGTCTCCTTCATCTCTCTCCGTCGTTCGGCCTGACGACGCATCAGGCACCTCCGGGGAAAGGCCCTTCTCGGTCGATGAGCCCGTTGACCTCCCCTTCTTTTGTGCAGACCCTGACACAGTCGGGGAGGAAGGAGATCTTTCCATTGCTATTGACGAGGAAAATTCCTCAAAGGAGAACTGTCTCGCCTGATGCAACACAAGATGAGCACGGAGTTGGAATGGAGCTGAGCTCAAGTGAGGATGAGTTTGAAGATGGAGATGAGACTTATTCAAATCAGATCACAGATCAAGATCATCCCATCGAATTGTCTAAGGGCCCAATTACGAGATCACAGACTAGGAGGCTGCAGAATCGAATTCAAACATTGGTTCACTCTATATCAAGTTCGAATTCAATCCAGGAGCTAAACCAAGCAACGACCAAGACAATTAATTTTTCGGTTTTTATG
>OVAN01007505.1:0-19569 GCA_900406275.1 Anastatica hierochuntica | reverse complement strand
TATATATATATATATATATATATATATATATATCTGTGTGTGTGTGTGTGTACATTTAATTACTTAATAAGATGTACGTTACGTTGCTAGCTAATATTATATATTTGGTTACAGATTGATTACAAGGACGAATCATACCCTTTGTGGTTTCATGGGATGCTACAGCGTCCTCTTGCAAGGATATGTACCGCACCAATGTATTTTACAAGAGGATATGCATTCCACGCTTACGATAATGGCAGACATCGCAAAAGCGTTAACAACGGCGTTTGCGTAAGGGGGGACATAGATTTCTATAGAATCCTACAAGAAATCTTAGAAGTTACTTTCCCAGGTCTCCTACAATTTGAAATGCGTGCTCTTTATGTGCGAGTGGTTTGATCCTATAATTGGCAGAGGTGTTCGTATCAACTAATTCGGAGTCGTCGATGTTAACAATGGACGTAGGTACAACAAATTTGAGCCATTTATCCTTGCATCAAAAGCGGAACAAGTTAGTTTCATTCCTTATCCCCGTTTGACATCGACCGACACAAACTGGCTATCCGTCGTGAAGATTGCACCACAAGGTCATATAGCACGTGAAGAGGAATCTGCCCTCCAACATGATACACCCGTTGAGATGCCTTCTCCTGAACTAAGTACATATCTCGTTCTACTAATTGATCCCTATAGCAGAGAACTTGACGAAATACCAGAGGAAACAGAAACCGAACAAACAGACGAATTCGACGAAAGTGACAGTCCAGATGACGACAATGGGTCGAAGGAAGAAGTAGAGTGATGAAACTTATATATTTTAAATTTTTTTGAATTATATGTACGATTCAAAAAATTTCTTAATATTTGTATCATTTAAGTCTAATTGAATCACCATATAAGTTTTCGCAGATTCTTGAAAGTGATACAAAATGGTAGATTCATCACTGTTAAAAATTAAGTTAATAAGTTATAAGGAATAATTGAAATATAGTTCTTAACTTGTGGTTAAATGGTTGTTAATTTTTTGTAATTGCATAAACATATACGACGAGTTACCGAAAAAAAGTAACATGAAACCCTAAACCCTAAACCCCAAATTGGGATATTGGTTATCAAATTATATAACTACACATTCATCAAAAAGCACATTATAAGTATAAGTATGACTTGATGTTTTCGTATCATCAAAATTTTTAAAACAAGACCGATACACATCATCTGAAAGAGAAACAACATAAACGACATTGTAATGTATAAGAGATTCTGACACGAAAGTTTTGAGAAATTTTTTTCTTTCAAAAAATGTTGTAATGCTTAATACTAGGAGAAATATAAGGTTTTCCAACCTATATTGATCGAAACATTTTAAACAAAGTTTTTCACGTTTTAGAAACAATTTACCCAAATCGTTGTTAAGTCGTTGGTAATTAACGACGACTTTACAATGAGTATAACCAAATCATCATAAAATCGTCGTTCAATCTAGACCCTAAACCCTAAAACGTCTACATCCTCAGGCGTTCTTTGTACGGGGAGGTACGAATCGTACAAAAGTACATATCGTCGTTAAATCGTCATTAAATAAAGACCATTTAATGACGATTGGTCAAAAAAGACGAAACTTTTCGATTTCCCCTAGCGGGTAATTGCAAAATTTTAAATTTTTTTGCCACGAATTTACGACGAATCGTCGTTAAATCGCCGTTAAATAACGACGACTTGTCATAAAAATGAAACTTTTCGATTTCCCCCCGGCGCGTAATTGCGAAAAATTAAATTTTTTTGCCACAAATTTACAACGAATCATCGTAAATTCGTCGTTACGTAACAACGAATTGACGACGACCAATACATCTATAGAAGCGAGCAAATCCCCATTTCGTTGTTCATTCCAACTTTCACACAAAATCAACAACTCTCAACACAATTTCACCTACTAAAAAACTAATCTTCTAACTTAATCTTTTTAAATAATTTCAATATTTAAATTATGAAATAGATTAGGAATTGAATTAAAAGTAGAATTGAATTTTAGCTTTAGAATTTGTAATTTAGCCTTGGGATTAAAACTTGTAACTGAAAATTAGCCTTAGGATATGTAAATTTTTAAGTTTAAACTACATACTAAATTCTTAAATTTAAAATAAACATTAAATTTAAATTTAAATTTAAAAATAAATAAGTTTTTATATTTAAACAATAATGATTTTTAAAATTTTAAATTTAAACTAAATACTAAATTTTTAAATGTAATTTTTTCTAAAATCACAATATTGATTATTATTCTGATTTTTCCTAAAATCACAATAATAAGACTTAATTCTTTCTGAAAGTATTAAAATTAAAATTAAAATTAAAATTAAGTCACGTACAAATTTCTAAGATTTTAATTATAGATTTCTATTTTTTTTAGTTATTATGGGTCCCCCTAGAAAAGTTATCCAGCCCTATTACATACATTTCGTCGCTGAGCGGGAGACTGAGGCTCGTAGGACGGGAGCCTCGACGTCAGCTAGTAGACCAATCTTGAGTAGTAGGACGAGACCGACGATTACGCCGTCTCGACCATGATTACGCCGTCTCCACCGACGATTACGCCGTCTCCACCGCCGCCACTGCCTCCTCCGCCGCCGCCGCCACCGCCACCACTAGCAGCTGCTACAATGGATCCCCCTCATCACCAGGCACCGACACTAGAGGCAGTCGGGGCCGATGGGGGCGTACATCCGGACTTGGATGTTCCGCACAATGCTCCATACGCCCATCTTCGGGTTGAGGACATCATTGTTCATCCCGGACACGATCATCTTCCTCGTCTCGATCCTGATAGGACATACGATCAGACATTTTG
This sequence comes from Anastatica hierochuntica, assembly GCA_900406275.1. NCBI lineage: Eukaryota > Viridiplantae > Streptophyta > Magnoliopsida > Brassicales > Brassicaceae > Anastatica > Anastatica hierochuntica. The sequence continues at coordinate 16,736 of OVAN01007505.1, read as the reverse complement.
GTATGTTTTAATTTAATTTAATTTAAATATAATTTATTTAACCAATTATATCAATTATACGACAAGGTCGGTCGTTCCGTCGTTGACACCATCAAGGGCTACTTCACGGAGCCGCGCGTGAACTGGTCTAAGACGCCGGACCACATCAAGCGGACGTGGTTCAAGTGTTTCGCGGTAAGTTATTAATATTTATTTATTTATATTACTTTCTATTTATTTATTAAATAAAAAGTATATTGTGTTAATCAATTTTTTTTGCTTTTTTCAGCAAAAGTGGCATTGGGACATCTCCATCAACGAGAAGGTCAAGACAGAGTTCTACAAATGAGCGAAGCTGAGGCTCGGCAACACCGTCTCCGACTGGAAGGAGAAGTTCGGGCAGAAGGGAGATCTCCCGAAGCCCATCTTCATGTCTACGACGGTGTGGAACGGCCTCAAGGCCTATTGGAGCGATGCACATGCCGCATCAATTGCGCATAAGTGTTCTCTCTCACGGAACACCATCGCTCTAGATGACACCAAGAAGCAGATGCCTCACACTTCTGGTCAGATGTCTTTCGCTGGCCAACGCATTGATATGGTAAGTAATTTCTAAATAATATAATTTATATTATTTTAGTAATTTAAATACACAATATACAATATTTTTAATTTATTTAATTATGTCTTTTATTTTGTTTCAGGCCAAGACAATAGGCTATCTTTCGTCTGTCAGCCAGGTCTTCGAGAAGACGCACAAATGGAAGAACATTCAGTTCATAGATGCTCGGTCAGAGAGGATCTACAATCAAGTGGAGGCGAGGCGGATTGAGATTGAGAGTTATAGATCTCAGCTCTCGCCCGAAGGCACTGCTCAGCCGGCCGAGCCTCTGACCACCCCTGAGCTTGATCGAATTTTCGAGGAGGTAAATTGTTATTTTTTTACTTAATTATTCTTTTTAAAATTATTTTAACGATTGATTTTTTTCAGGTTGTTCCCAAGAAAAAGTGAGAATTTTGGGGATGGGATTCATTCAGGATGTCTCAGCGATGTCGTCGTCATACAAAGCTGCATCTACTCAGCAGACAGCTATGCAGAACGAGCTGAAGGCCGCGTACGCCGAGATCGCGAATCTATGGGCGAGGCAAGAGCGGTACGATCAGTAATTTGACTTCTACAACAAGATGTTCGGGATCCTTTCAGTGGATAACCCAAACATTGCTCGTCTGATGAGAGAGGCCGAAGCTGAGGTAGCGCGCGAGTCGCAGCAGCAGAACCAGGGGCAACAACAAGAGCAGGGGCAGCAGTACCAGCATCCCATCGATCCGGAGAATCCCCCTTATGGCTATTTTGACGATATAGATCTAGGAGTAGATCCATAGATCTAGGATTTATGTACTTTTTATATTGTATTATTTCTTTTTATATTGTATGATTTTTAGAAACTTTTTATAAATATTTTGCTATTTTAATTTTATTAATTATTTATTTTACAAAAATATTAATTCTTAACTTTTTGTTAATTATAAATAAAGTATCATCGTTAAATCATAGTTAGTGTACGACGATTTAATAACGTATGTTAAAAACAATCTTCGTTAAATCATCGTAAATTAACGACGATTGTTTTTAACATACGTCATTAAATCGTCGTAAACTAACTACGATTTACCGACGATACAATGCTTAAATTTAGTCTTTTAACAATCGTTAATTTACATCACATTAACTACGAATTAGAGATGAAACATTTTTCGTCGTTACAATCTCATTAATTTACGAGTATTTTGCGATGAAATATTAACAATTAGTTTACGACGAAATTCTGTCCTCGTTAAGTCAACGACGAATTGACGACGATTCTTACATTGCGACGATCTGTTAACAACGTTTTTGTTTTCGTCGTAAATTCGTCGTTAATATATTTTAACAACGATTTTATGACGATTGTCGTCGTTATTAACTAACGGTTTTCTTATAGTGTGTATATTAAGTAATTACAGTTGAAAAACTAATTCCGACAATATGTGACACCAAAAGATGACCAAGTGCAAATATTTGATTTGAACATTTGGAATCGAGACTGTGTGCCTTAAATAAACCTTATAATTTTTTTCAAAGCATTAAGATGTTATTGGTGTGGCTCGTGCATGAATAAACATACTTGTTACACCACATACGCAATATTAGGCTGTGTGACGGTAAGGAAGTGAAAAGTGTTGGCGACACTCATGTACTCTGTTGGGTCCTCGCTGGGATCACCAATAACTTCAAATTCACATCAACCATTGTTGCAACAGGTTTACAGTAAGCATCTGAGCACGAGCTATAATCTCCGTATCATATTGTTGATGAGATAAAAGGATTCCAACTGCGTTATATTCTACTTTGGCACCTAGAAAGTGTCTCAAGCGACCCATATATGTTATAAGAAACTTTTTAGTTAGTAAATCAATGAGTTGGGTAAGGAATGACATTGTTGAGCCGGTTAGAATGATGTCGTCTACATACATGAGGTAAGGGAGCCTAGTGCTTGTTTGTATACAAAAAGAGATGGATCGCACTTGTTGGAGACAAAGCTCAAGCTAGTAACAAACCCACTAAATCATACATACCATGTTCATGGTGCATATTTTATATCGGAAAGAGCTTTCTCTAATTTGCAAACATTATGCTGGTGTGACTTATCGACAAAGTCGGGAGGCTGGTGCTTATAGATCGTCTCCAAAATTGAGCCACGTAGGAATTCATTTTCCACGTCTAGTTGTTGGATTCCCGACCACGACTTATAGAAGCGTTAATAATAGTTTGTTATGAAAACGTTGATAAATGTCCATATTTTAGCTAGTTTGACCATCTGACTACATGTCTCGTCAAAATTAATTCGAACTTGTTATGACTTCCTATTCGTAACCAACCACGCCTTGTAGAGTGAGAAATATCTATATGCATCATGTTTATGCTTGAAAAATAATATAGAGTTAATAACATTAGCAACACAAGGGCGAGGTGCCATTCACAATGTCTTTTTTTAGTTTGAGCATTGTACTCTTCATTCATTGCTTGGTTTCAATTTGGATCACATAAAGCTTTTTGATGGCTTGTAGGAAATCAAGGCACATAGTCAGTGAGCAGTGAAATGACCATTTTTGGTTTTCGAATGCAAAGCTGACTATGTGTTGTCATAAGAGAGGCAACCAGAAGAAGTGGATTTGTTGACTGAGAAACAAGAGTTGGAAGTGGAGGAAATGGTTGCTCAGAGGTCTTTGGAAGAATTGTATGAGATTGTGTTTGTATTGATGTTTGAAGAATATCTCAAAATATCGGTGCAATATTGTCATTGTCATTTAACAAATTGAAAATACGAGGTGTATTGCACGATTATTCAACAGCAGGAAAAGTACCTTCATCTAGACAGAGGGGATTGTTTTTAAGTGGTGGAGTGATTGAGGTTTAGAAAATATAAACACCTGAACACACGTAAGTGAGTGTATGACGGGTTTTAGCTACACAAAACAGAGTGTGGGGTCTTACGATTTAAAGAAGAAGATGGGAAAAATTTTGCTGAGGAGATGAGTAGCAAAAGGTAACCCTCAACCAATAAGTAGGGAATAAATGAAACTGAAAGATTAAGGATTGACTAGCATTGTAAGGAGTACGAATCATTCGCTTAAGCTTTCCATTTTGTCGAGAGGTATAAGGGCATGAGAATCGAAAAAAGTTTGACATTTGGGTCAAAGTGTTCCTGAAATTGAGAATTATTGTATTCACCATCATTATCACATTGAAGAGATTTGATGTTGGTACTAAGCTGAGTTTTGACGTAAGAGGAGATATATAAAACCTTTGAAAACACATGACTCTTATGACGAATCAGGTAAACCAACAGAAAAAAAAACAAAAAAAAATCATCAAGAAAGAACATAGTAATGAATCCCAGTTAAACTTTGAACCAGAGAAGTCCAGACATCTGTGTGAATAAGATCAAAATGTTTTAACTTTGAGAGTTTGATTTTTGGAAAGTCACTATCTGGTGGTTACCTATTTGGCTAGTCGTACAACAAGAAAATAGGTTTTCCTTATTATAATGAATCAACTAAGAAGCAATTAAATTGAAGAGTATCATTATTGGAATTACTGGGATGCTTGTACCACAAGGAAGCAGTCTCAGCAAGAAAAAAGGGTTGTCGAGGGTTGTTGCGCTATGCCTAAAGAGGATAGAGATCCCCTGAACTTCCACTGTAGAAAAATGTTTTCTTGATTTAAAAATTCAGAATCTTTGATGTAAGCATATGTATTAAATAAGCTTCTGTAAATTTGTGAATCTTCATGAACTCGTTGAATTTCTTGTTTCACTGTCTTTGCAACTGTTTTAAGCCATACACAGACTTTTTTAGCAAACAGACATGATTTTTTTTTTCTCAACAAAACCTTTAAGCTGACACAATGATATCTCTTCATCTAACTCACCATTTAAGAAGGCATTTTTGACATCTAAATGTTCAAGATCAAAATCCTCATTTGTCTCCAAAGACAACATGATACGAATTAAAATATGCTTTATCACAGGTGCAAACACTTCTCTAGAGTCGATGCCTTTTACCTATGAGAAACCTTATGCCACCAATCTCGCTTGAACTTGAACATCCATTTACAACCTGTTACCTTTTTATTCACTAATTTTTCCATAATTAGCCACGTTTTAGTCTTTTTCATTGAACTCATCTCTTCAGCCACAAGTGCAAATACTTCTCTGTAGTCAATGACTTCTACCTTTGATAAATTTTGTGCCACCAATCTTGCTTTAAATCTAGATACCTCAACTCATGATATTCTCTGTTTGAACTTGAACACCTATTTACAACCTATTACCTTTTTATTCACTAGCTTATCCGTAATCAGCCATATTTCGTTCTTTTAGTTGAACCCATATCTTCTTCTATAAATAACAACCATTATTTCCAATACTTAGATCATACATCCGATGCTTATATATGTTAAGATCTTCTACTGCATATGATGTGTAAGCTACTAGATCATGATCATCAAGCTTAGATGGAGGTTTTATTTCTCTTCTAGCTTTGTCTCTTATTATAATGTCGATGTCCAAGTCTCGTAGATCTTTATGAATTACTCAATGTGTTTAAATTTTAGATTTGTTCTCTAATTCACTCTCTGGATGTTTTATATCTTAAGATACTCCACTTTGAGATGACTTTCCTGTATCTGCGATACCACAAGAAGGTCCTTGAATCAAATTCGGACTAAATGAAACTCTCATAAAGCTCTCCTTAATATGATTTTCCCCATCCTTCTCATCGTATTCTGTGTTGTGTCTTATTGTTGCAGTAGCATTTTTGAACAACTTATCTTCATTAAACACTTCGTTCTGGTTGATCTTACACTTCTCATCATCTGGTAGCCATATTTTGATCCTCATTATGACTTGCAGATAACCTATAAATTATCCCTTGACTATTATTGGACTGGCCTTGCACTGCAAGACATGAACATAGGCTTAGCAACTGAATCACCTAAGATTACTCAAATCTAGTTTATAACCATTTTCTTAAGGTAGCATGAAATTCAACAAAGAGTTTGGCAATATGTTGATCAAATAAACCATAGTTAATGCAACTTCAGTCCAAGCCTTTCCTAAATTGCACTCTCAGCCAACATACACCTTACCTTTTTCAGTATCATTTTATTCATCCTCTCGGAAACTTCGTTTTGCTGAGAAGTATAGGAGTCTGTCATATAACTCTTACTGCCAGCTTGTTTGCAAGAGTATCAAACTGTGAGTTGCAAAGCTCAGAGTCGTTTTAGTATGCAAACACTTAATCTTCTTCCCAAACTAAGTTTCATCACTCACTTTCCATTCTTTGAACTTTTGGAAAGCTTCTTTCTTTATTTTTTTAGAAGAATATCCACACATTCCTCGAATAATCATCTATAAACGTGATGAAATACTGACAATCAGCTAGACTCGACATCTCGGATGGTGATCCCCATAAGTTTGAGTGTATGTACTCCAACACCTCCTTGGATGTGTGTTTTCCCTTAGGAAAACTTAGCTTGTGAGCTTTTCTCAGAATACAACTCTCATGGAAACTTAGAGTATGAATATCTTTCACTAAAACATGCATATTCTTCTGACTTATATGACCAAGTCGTGAATGTTATATCTTTATTAAATCAGTCCCTACTTTTGTTGTTGTTGCTTCTGATCCATTCAAATAGTATTATTCGTCATTAAATTTTCTAGCAAAAACCTTCTGATCACTTTGTAAAACTGAATCCTTCCATCTTTCACTTCGTCCCAGTAACCAATCTTGTTCACAAACCCATATGAGATCGAATTTCTTCACACAGTAGACATGTAACTCACATCAAAGAGAACCGTCCGAGTTTCATATTTTTATCTTACTCATGCCTTTAACATCACTATGTGTATTTCTCCACCAATATCTTGCCTCCTTTGAACTCTTCCAATTCAAAAAGTAATTCGTTGTTTGAAGTAATGTGGAAAGTGCATCCCATGTCCAAAACCTATTTATATTTAGTGTTTTGAATGTTGGTTGTTAATAATAAAGGCTCCTTGACTTTGTAACCATGTTAGCAAAGTTTTTCAGGTTTTTGGTTACGCCAATTCCGAAAATTCTCTCTTCCAATGTCCCTCTTTTCCACATACGAATCAACCTTTCTTCCTCTACTTCAGCTGTGATTTTCCTCTACTTTTTGATATTTCTTTCCCATGATTATTGTCTCTTTTTTATCTGACCTTCCTCTTTGAGCCACAAATAAACCCTCACCATTTGATTTAGATTTATTTAAAAGTCTAACTTCCTTCAACTCCACTTCTTTAGAGAAAGCAAAGGTGGTCACTTCTTCAATGATAAGCATATATTTGCCTTTGCCGTAGTTTAGAGAATGGACTATCTTCTCATAAGTCTTAGACTGACTGTTAAAAAAATGCTTGATCTTCTTTAGAGATATTGACATGAACACTCTTCAGATCAAACACTAACATATAAAAATAGAGAAAATAACATCCACAAGTATTTTTGAAAGATAATACACCAATAGGCACTTTAAAACATGTGAGCACATTTTGAGAGTATAAAGACAAAATAACCCGAAAATACCCCTGAAAGTAATTGATGTAGTTATGAAGTCTAACTATGTTAGTTGGATAATAAATGAGCTATTTTTTTGTAGTTAACCGTGACGTGAACATGTCATACAATGTTTACATAATTGTTTTTTTGTTTCACACTCTGATGCTTAATTTTTTTTCTCCGTAACGTAATCGGTGTGGACGTATTTTTTAAATTAATTTAGTTTTTAAAAATGTTACTGGTTTGGTCTAGATTACATATATAGCCATAAAACATTGTCCATGATAGTAATAGGTGTTTTGCATGTAAGATAAAGATGGGGCTAGTAATTCTTTCTTGTGATTAAACTCGGGAGGCCTCAAATTCGAATGTAAGTACAAGTATAAATTCATGTAACAACCCAAATCATTCTTGCCTTATCCAGCATCAACAAGGTGGTACACAGAATACGTTTTTTGGTTTTGACAGATTCGTGTTTGTTAGGAAGAGCTGTTTTTAAATGGGAATACAAAGTAAAGATGGTTGACGTATACCTCTTCTTGTACGAGGAATGATGGACACAATTAAACTAATGGTATTATTGTGGACGTAGATTTGTTATAATAATTGAATGGTGATTACATGAAGGTATTGAATATATGGACGATACCTCATGGACACGTTGACTTAATTCGGTTCGTGTTGGACATGAAAATGATAGTATAGAGTGGACGAGAGTTGGTTACGATTCTGTTTCGAAGTTGTCATGGGTAGGAGAGTGAAGGCCATGTATAGTAATTGATAAATTATGGAAAAGTTCAAATAGTTGGCATTGTTGTAGACGGACACTTGTTTTAATTGGGGTGAAGTTGAAATCCGAGTATTGTATTTACGGATGACGAGTAATGGACGTAGTTAACTACCTATGGATATTGTGGGCATGAATATGATAGAATTTAGTGGACGCGATTTAGGTATGGGTTCGGATTGAAGTTGTCGTTGGTAGTGGACTAAAGGAAAAAGCTAGTACATTGGAGAACACGACAAAGTAGGTGATGGATGATGGATGAGATAGTATACAAGTGGTATTGTATTTGGTTTGTGGACAATTTATGATGGACAGAACAAAGTAACCCGTGTTATTGTGAACATAAATTTTGTTAGGAGATTGTTAGAATTGAGTGGATGGTGATTATATTTTAGTATAATAATGATTCAGTTGGAGCTATATGAAGTAGAAGGAAAAGGTAAAAAAGTGTCTATTTAAAGTTGATGTCAGTTGAAAGCTTAATCAAAATCAATGGTTAATAAACTATTAGTCTATTACAACAGTTGAGTTTTAACTAGGACATGCCTAACATAATCTTAACCGATAGTTTTGTTTTTATAGAGTACGAATCCAACAGTCATAATAAGTTGTACGTCTAACGATGTTTATAATTGAATATTTATTATATTTAAAATGTTAAATTTTCGTTGTATTCAAGATAGGAAAGACATATTTTCTGCGTTTTTGGGTGATATTTTAACTAGAAAGTTGCAATTTATAACAATGTTTTAGCACTAGGACACCCATGAACTTTAGCTTTTGAATTTGGCAGGCATAGCCAACCGAGGTGAGCGAAAAGCAGGATTTGCCTTAGCCGCTGTGTTGGACATTTTCTTTGGATATAGTACTATAATAATTTTTTTGGTCAGGTGATGGAGAAGGTGTGATGTGTGGGGAGTGGAAGAGTTCGGAGAATGGAGAGTGGAATTTCTTGGTAAATCCAAAAAAACTGTCGAGAATGTTGTCAGTTAGTGACATACCAACTCTGAAAATATTAGAAGTTGTTGGGAAGGAGGAGTTTGGCTACATCGAGAACGATGACGTGTATGCTGTATTGAGTTATTGACCGACTTGTGCCGACGAGGCAGCGATGGGTGTAAAGATTCCCCCGGTTGTATTAGGGACGGACCAAGCTCACAGACTTTATCTTGAAAAGTATGCGGGTGACAAGGTTGTTAATCTATTTGTGGGGTTTAACAAGGCATCAAGTTCATCCGCAAGTGGCGAAGTCATGTCCGACGGGGTTTGTTTTAAAACACCAATAGTGAACGGGAAATGGAAAATGGGTCCGGAGTGTGTATTTGGCGGGCTTGGTACGGAGAGTGTGGGTGTAGATGGGTGTAGTTCGACATCCGGGTCTAAAAACAAGTCATTTGCGTCTCTAAGTCAGGAGTTTGACGAAGATATGTTAGCGGAGGTAGAAATTCTTGAGGCAAGTGTTAGCAAAGGTGAACGCAACATTGGGTTAGAAGTTTGCTCTGAAAGTGATGAAGAAGCCATGAGTGATGTCCCCGACTGTGATGATTACGAAGAGACGAATTTCATTGACCATAACTATGACAAAGATTTTTGGAGCCCAATAATCGATGATGAGTTTGGGGGATCAAATGTGGTGGACATAGTTTGTTGCCCAAATGAGAAGGTCCATAATTCCGGAAAGCAGAAGTCACTAAACAATGACGACGCCTGGGAAGCACTTGCAAGAAGTAGGAAAACGTGTGATAATGTAGGCAAGGCTGTGGATGATGGAAAGTCGATTGGTATAAATTTTGCAGATAGCAATGCTAGGACAGGAGGTAATGGACAGGGTAGTGGGTGTGTCGCAGGAGAAAAGCTTAGTGACATGGATGACGAAGAGTTTGATATACCTCCCATGTACGATGATATTAGTTACGACTCAAGTGAGATACCTGATCTTTATGTTGATGAAGGAGACGAAGAGATATGTGTTGGGAAGGTTTTTGGCAGCAAGATGGATTGTCAGATTGCGTTAGCACTGTACGCAATTAAAAAAATGTTCCACTTCCGCAGAGCACAAACTAAAAATCATTATTTTGTTTTGGAATGTGTGGATCGGCATTGTGATTGGAGGATTCTTGCGTCAGAGAGGAGCGAGGGGGGCATTATCAAATTAAAAAGTCGACGTTGGAACATACTTGAAGTGTTGAAACACGATGTGTTATAAGTAATTGTAAATGTCGAAAGTTATTGCCGCGATGTATAAATCAAAGTATGGGGATCCAGTACGTAGCCCGCGAAGTATAGATTTGCAACAGATGGTGTTGGAGGATTTGCGTGTGTCGGCGTCATACATGAAATTTTAGCAGGCAAAGCAGAAGGCAATGGTCGATGTTCGAGGGTGTGAAGAAGAAGCATATAACATGCTTGCAAATTACTTTTATCGGTTGAAATTGAGCAATCCAGGGACTATAACAGATTTGAAGATAGAGGTTATGGAAGATGGAAGTGAGCGTTTTCTATATGCTTTCCTTGTATTTGGGGCTTCTATATCTGGTTTCATAAGGCTTAGACTGATGTTGGTACTTGATGGAACCCATCTGTGGGGAAAATATAAAGGGGTGGTGCTAACTACATGTGGATTAGATGCGAATTTCCAGATCTTCCCGTTAGCATTGGCAGTGGTGGACAGTGAAAATGATGATTCGTGGACATGTTTTTGGGGCAATTATAACATATTATAGCTGATAACGCTGGCTTGACAATCATTTTTGATAGACATCAATCTATATACGCAGTGAAGAGTCGTGTGTACCCATTAGCTAGTCACGATGCGTGTATTGTCCACTTGGAACGGAACGTTGTTACACGTTTCAAGAACAAAGGGCTTGGTAAACTTGTTTTTCAAGTTGGTTATGCGTATAAAATCAGAGATTTCCGACAAGTGTTTGATCAAATAAAAACGCGCAACATTGATTGTGCGAAATATTTGGAGAGTATAAAAATTTCTCATTGGGTGCGAGCACACTTCCGGGGGAATCGATATAATGTAATGATGAGTAACATATGTGAAAGCTTTAACCGCGCAATCTTTAAAGTGAGAGCATCTCCAATTGTTGAATTATTCCAGTTTATACAGAGGATGATGACCCGATGGTTTTGTGCTAGGCGGAGGAAATCCATGTTGCATAGGGGGACTGTAAGCGTGGAAGTTGACGAAGTAATGAGGGACAATAAAGAAGTTGTTAAAGGGAGCCAAATAAATACGATTTCAAACTGGAGTGTTGAGGTGGTGAATCCATTTGGTAAGTAGACACATGTGATCCTAAACAAAAAAGAGTGATCTTGTAGGGTGTATGACCGAGAGAAGATTCCTTGTGGACATACTTTGATGGATGTTGATCGATTGGGGGTCCCTAATGCTAATTTGGTGGGAGAATTCTACAGGACATCAAGATGGAGAGCGACATACGAAGAGGAGTTTCACCATGAGGTTGATGAGGATAACGTAGATGTCCCCATAGATATTGCCAATCAGGTTCTTCACCCGCCAAAGACATGTAGGCCGTCGGGTAGGCCGAGAGAAATCAGAATTGTCTCAAAGGGTGAATATGGAGTAATGAACCCGTGGATATATTTTTTGATTAATAACCAACGTAGTACTAATACATGGTCGATTATTAAATGCGTGTGCAGGGTATGAAGGTCAAAAAAGTAATTGTCAATAGATGCACGAGATGTAGGCAGAGTGGACACAACTGATCAAGGTGCAAAATTTCGATATGAGGGTGATATATTTATCCATCTTTTCGAGAATTGATGGATATGTTATTGACCCTCTTCAGTGGATAATTAGTTTAGATGTGATGAATTTTTTTGTTGACCTGGTGGGGGTTTTTTCGTAATAGGAAATAGCCTAACAACTGTGGGTGCCAATATGAATTTTTTTGGCAATGTAATGGCGAGGATCTACTGTTGCAGTTAGCGAAAATTATGTGTTTTGGGTTTTTTCTTTCAAAATTGCAATTAGCTAATTAACATAGTTGTGGCATTATATAAAAATTAGAAATGTGCATCTATTTAGATTTGCATATATTGAAATTAAAGATGTGATTTAACTAAATAGTCTCTTACATAAAAAGTATGTCTGATATATATTAGTTAGGTACATAAGGATTTGTGTATATATTTTTACGTAGACAAACCATGTATGAATATTCTGCAGCACGAAAATTTGGAAAAATTTCCCGGGTGTCGATAAGTCGTTATCCATATAATATCATCCACAACTCCTATACAAATTTTTAAATTTTATCCCAATTAACATCAGTTTTCTGGGGTTGGGAGATAGTTGTGGTCGACTTTTTATTTGATTGACAACTCACCTTACATCGTAGGTTAAGACCTAATAGCGGTGTAATATAAAAATCATATGTACTTGACCCAATTTATGTGTACACTAAACTCAGACTATTGACTTGCCGGTTAGAGGTCAAATCATCAATGGCAGTGTAAATCAAATCTATTAAATATGTAAAGATTTATCAAACGTATTTGGTCTGGTTAGGAATATGAAACAAAGAACATCTTTCCCCCTGTCCATAATTGTTAGAAATTTGTTTAAATATAATTCTTTAAAATATAATTATGTGTTTCGTTATTTGCATATATATTATACATAGTGGACAGGATGAGGGATAGTTTACACAAACAAACTCTTTTGGGTAAGTGGTCGATAAATAGTCGAAAGTTAAGTAATTATACATAGTGGACATGTTGAGGGATAGCTTTTTTGGTTTACTATTGAGTGGGCATCTAACTAAGAGATCTCTCTACGTAAGGATAGTGGGGCTCAATTGGAAAGTGTCTTGGAACATGCATAATGACAAGATTTGATATGTTGGACACACAATTAATGTACAAACTAAATAACCTATTGGACAGTCGCCATTGTTGGGAAAACGTGGAATGCAACGCAATAATAATCTATTGGACAGTGAACACACGTGTGGACCAATAGGTGAGATAGATGGGACGTAACAAAATAAATTTTGTATTGGGTGATGGAAAAGAAAAAACGAATGGAAAAGTTATCAGCTAGTACTCCTAGCTGTCGGAACGACATTGGACGATGTCACACCAGTTTCGATTGCTGTGCGATTAATAGTTACTTCTCTACTTTAAATTACGTGGATGGGAAAAATCACCTTCGAAGTTTGAGATAATGTAGTCAAAGGTTAACACTAATATCCAATGTGCACATTTTAGTGTTGAGCCGAAAACACAAAATATGAATGAACACATTAGTGCGTCCACAATAATATGCGATAGTAATGTAATAATTAAAACAGATTCTAGGAAAAAATAAAAATGTTGGTCATATTCTAGGAAGAAAGGAAAATCACCTACCCCACCCGAAAACTGCGAGTTCGTGCATCTAGCGCTAACGAGAATCGAAATGTGGACAGACTATATCGAACATCCACCATCCACAGACGACTGTCTATCTATTTAAAAATAATACTATTATCCACGAAAAAGTATTACGTGTAGATAAAGCATGGTCAACGAATATGTGCAAATTTTAAAAGTTTAATCCGTTACACCGCATAATTTTTGATATTATTGCCTCTCATGGACGAAGCTGTAGTCTGGGTCCTCCATAATCTTTTCTAATAACTTTTTTTCGCAGACTTTGGAAACATGTCACGAACCGCTGCATACATGAGGTTTGTGGTTTGCATTTGGGCTTAAACAATAGATGATGGATACCATCGGGCATATGTGACACACAAAATAATATATCAAGATAAAAGTTATATGAACTGGAATACTGATATTGTTAGATTGGAATGTATTTTGATCGGAGAAACTTAGTATGAACATGCCTTTTATAAAGCCTATAATATGAAGGGATGCGTTATTAAATGTGTCTTTATACATTTACCAGTCGAAATTTAATGACCCTAACCACCTAGTCAATAGTTTGCACGACGGTTCGTAAACAATCAGAAATGGAGTTGGGCGTATTTATTGACAACATTGTAAAGGACCAACTCCGTTCAATCGATTATTGTACCTTTAGACATAGTAACGTGTCCATTAGATATTTATTTATTTTAGTATCTAAATATAGCATTCGTCTACGAGGCTTGACAACAGAGTATATGTAAAGATGTAGCACCGTAAGGTACGATCGTCAAATATCAGGAAACGAAAATTGCAGTTTAACTTGATAATAAGACGATGTTTAACTTCTATAGAAAAAATCTTTATTTTAACTTGGCAATAAAAAGATGTCTTTACTCCTTTAAGTGTACAATTTTCTATATATTGGCCAGTAGAAATATGTCCATGCATGGTTGTGAATTCTTGAGAAAGATTGTACGAGTCCATAATTGAGTCGACGTAATTATGTTTGTTCTTAGTATCTATAGAGATCATTTTATAAAGATTATAATTCAATAGCTGTCTTTAGTTTGTTTTAAAAAACTTTTTACGTAAACTTGGATTGTTGATGGAAATATGTAAGCATAATGTGTAGAAAAAAAGATGACAAGCAGAGAGAAATATGTTTAGTACTAAACTCACACCCACTTTGAAAAAGATAAAGAAACATGATTACTAGAAACTTTATTTAGTTATTACGAAATACTTGGTTGAATAAAACAGCCGGTGCATATCATTTGCCATGAATGGCTCCCCCAACTTTTCCCAGTCGATCGTAGGGACCTTCATCCTCGACACCTCTTCTTCAGCCTCGCAAAGTTCGCTTTGTAGTTGTTTCAGTTTTGCTTCGTAGTCCTTATCCTTCTCGCCTATAAGCTGTTCAAGTAATTCAAGTTTCGTCCTTTTGATTTCCATCTCAGTCACTGCATCACTCATCTTTTCCTTGGCTTTCATTTGATCGTTAACCATGTAGAGGATTGCCCGGTAGTGTGCCGCGGTTTCTTTCTTTCCCATTTTGAACTGTCCATCTGGGCAAGACCCACCGTCTTCCATCATGAGTTATTTCCTCTTGTTGTTCATGCCTGGCATTGTGATTTTTCTTGTAAAACAAAATTAAAGAGCAAAACGTTGACCGATCACGATGAATAGTGTTACGTTCTAACAAGTTGTAATAAAATAAGAATGTGAAACTACCTTTGCGGATTAGTGGATTGGGGAGAAAATGGAAAAGACAAAGCGATGGTATATGCTTATATATTGTGTCCACTTGGGAAGTTGCGTCGTTTCGAATGAAGATATGGATTGAGTAATTGAAAAATACTCAAGTTTTATTCAATTTTTGTAATTATAGTTCTGAACAGGTGCATTTAACTTATTAACTGTTTCGTATTAACCATACTTAATGGTTAATATGTGTTAATGGTGACGTGTCAGGACTAAAATAGGGCTATTTAATTTAGGAGGTGTGCATGCATGACACGTCAGCATTGTACTTTGACAGTCGCGTTGAAACGACACTTAATGATTAATGTCTTAAAAGGTGACGTGTGGGGATAAGTTTCTAAGTGGATGATTGTTTGTGGATACTATAAGAAGTTGTTTGTGTAAAATGAAGATATGAAGGTCTCTATGAGACTATGTGTGTAATAGATCATTTGTATATCGTCAATGCATGCAGGGTTGGATGTCCACTGTTTCGGTATAGTGAGATTGACCACTAGAGGAAAGTGTAAAATTTGGAAATCTAGGGCTTTCATCGAGTTTTATAAATGAAAAAACATCATCCATGATATCGTGTACATAGTTCCATAATGTTAATGGATGATTAAGCAAAGTATACAAGATTTTTTCTTATTTCTTCCCTAATGCAAGAATAACCCTTGTTAAGACACAAAAACCTCCCAAGTGATGAATATAAAGTGACGCAACAATTTCTCTCGTTCTTTTGCTGAAACTGCTTCCTATTGTAGCTTAACCAAATGTTCGACAATTTCTGGGTCTATTACTGGTTTGAAAGAAACAAAACCTCCACAACCGGTTTATTTGGATGTTTCGATAGACTATTTAAGAGTTTTCAATTCGTTTCGCAAAGATCGAATGTGATCTCGAGAATCGATGAGACTTATCTTCTGTGACCCGTGTGGCTTTTCTTAATTGACCAACCCTACGAAACCATGTGTCGGACATGTGAAATATCTTCTTCCAAGATTGTCATCTGTCCACGTCTTTGCAACAGTTGTGGGTTTGTTGCAAAAACAAAACCGACTTGACTCGGTTAGGCTTCACGCCCCTTGGTTACTGATGAACTGGAGGCAGAAAATTTGATAGCTCATGTTTTCGCCCGAGATAACACTGCAAGCGCACAGATGTACATTATAGTGGTTCGGGATCGAATCCACAGAGACCAAAGGTAGCACGAAGAATGTAGAATCAAACAGCGGGCTAAAGCTAAAAAGATATCTTTAAATGTGATGCAAAAATCGAAATCAAGACAGCGCAGAAACACATGCAGCAAATGACGAGGTTGTAAAACAATCAAAGAAGTGTTGGGCGTCGGGTATTCTTAGGGAAACAATTCATTGTTGATTCAAATTATAGACTAGCAAAAAGGTTAAGATTCGTCTTGAACTCAAATTCTAATCTAGAACTGATCTACTTTCGTACAAACAACCCTCTATGTATTAGAAATCTCGAGACTAACTTTCGTTGACCCTCGATTTCTAATCATGAATTACTAACAGGTTTGATAGGTTCACAATTCACTTAAACATCNTGATAGGTTCACAATTCACTTAAACATCAACTTCCGTTGGCTTAAGAAGAATTGATCATCTAGGATTCTTTCAGGCATTTAAACATTCACTTTCCAACATTAAAATTACCTAAGTTCAGAAACTAAGTGATCAATTCAGTTTCATGCATT
>OVAN01007504.1:0-19571 GCA_900406275.1 Anastatica hierochuntica | reverse complement strand
TGAAAAACAGACAATACAAAGGTGTATTTTTGTAAGTCTCCCAATTTTAAAAGTTCAGGATCAAAATGGCGTAAGTGAAAGTTAAAGATTTTTTTGGCCAAAATTTGAAAGTTGGAAATTTGTTTAACATTTTTCCCAGAAAATATATAACATTTTTAGTAGATATTTTTTTAAAATAAAATTATATAAGATTTTTTAAATATATAAAATTTATTATTAAATATAAAAGGTTTTAGTAAATATGAATTTTTTTTAAAAAAATTTATAACGTTTTAAGTAAATATAAAACGTTTTTTTATTAAATATAAAACATTTTAAGTGAACAGAAGCTTTTAAAAAATTATATGACGTTTTATAGTAAATATATAATATTTTTTACATATAATATATTTTTAGTATACAATTTAAATTATTTTCTTAAATATATAACTTTTTATTAAATATAAAATGTTTTTAGTTAATATAATTTTAAAAAAATTGTATAACTTTTTTAGTAAATACTAGATTTTGACCCGCGCTAAGCGCCGGATTATATAATTTTCTTGGAAAATAAAATATCTATAGTGTTTTTAATAGTATTGTAAATTATATATATAACACATGTCTAATATTTTAAAATATTTTTTAAGAAAAAACATATGTTAATATAATACTAACGTCTTTTGTAAGATTATGTGTAATACAAAAGTAGAGTTGGATTATCAAATTTTCTGATCAGATTAATTCAATTTTGTAGGACCCCGCATAGGTACCGGTCATCTGTTTATTCGAGTTATTTTGAATTTAGATCAGTTATAAAAATTTAAATGAAAATCAAAACACCAAATAGTTCGGTTTAGTTTGGTAATAACTCAAATCACACAAAAAATCAAAATAAACAATACAAACATTCTTATATTTTGACTTAGTTCAAGCTATTTTTAGCAAAAAATAAATATTATGCGGTTCGAATTTAAAACCGAATAAATCTGAAATATGATTAAAAAAATGTTTTCTAAGTGAGCATATGATGTCTATTATATACTATAAATTTATTGCTCTTCAAAACTCTATCAACAAAAATGGGACAAAATAACACATCACTTTAAAAACATTTAATATTTATGCATATTGAATTTATGAAATTGAGATAAAAACAGTAACAAATTTTTTTTATTTTTTACAAAATCTTTTAAATTTTGTTATTGAAATGTTTTAAAGTGAACTTTTCTACGAAATTAGGACTAAAAGACAAATTTTGTTTGCAATTTTTTATCATTATGATTTATTTGCAAACATTAAATTAAATTGAATGATAATCGAACACTAAACGGTTCGGTTTTAGTTTGGTGTTAACCTAAAAAAATCAAAATCAAACAATAATTTTTTTTGTCACATCAAACAATACATACATTATTATGTTTAAAAGCAGTTCAAACTATTTTTGAACAAAAATAAATAAATATTATTCAATTCAATTTTTTAAACCCGAACATATGTAATATATGACAAAACATGCTTTATAAGGCAACATGTGTTTATTTTTTACTATAAATTTCTTGTTTTTAAAATTTTTTACAACCGGTGTGGACCAAAACAACATACCAGTTCAAACATATTTAATATTTTTACATATTGGACTTAATAAATTGGGCTTAAAAGAATAAAAATTTAATTTCATTGTTTTGAAAACATTTTTAGTTTTTATTAAAATGTTTCAAATCAAAATCCACTAATTGTTAGTATATTTTTTATATATTAGTAAGATTTAATTGAAAATCGATCGAGAAACGAAACACTAAATGATTTGGTTTCAGTTATGTTTTAACCCGAAAAGGGAAAAATAAAATATAAAAAGACTATTATATTTTAAATCAATTCAACCCATTTTTTAAAAAAAAGTAAATAAATACTATTCAGTTAAATTTTTTAAAACCAAATTTATCCGAATATGACAAAAGAAGATTTTTAAATGAACATGTGAGGTCTAATTTATATTGTATTATTATTTTTCAAAACTTTCACCACCGATGTGAGAAAAAATAATAAACCAATTAAACACATTTAAAATTTTATGTATATTAAGCTTACAAAATTGGAATTAAAAGAATAACAATTTAATTTTTTGTTGATAGTGAAATCTTTGTTTTGGAAATTATTAGAAAATTTCTTTTTTCCAATCATAAATATTTCCAATTTTTTGCAACAATGTATAATCAATATATATTAACAATATAAGAAAGTATTTTGAAAATATTTGATTTGAAAGTTAATTGATTATTGACATAGAAATAAATTAATTGGTAATATTTTTTCATTTGTTTTATTTAGAATTTTATTTAATAAATAAAGTGATGATTGATTACTTTTCCTTAAAACTCTCTCTTTGATTGACACATAGGATTTTTCCTTCTCATTTTCTCTCTCCGTCTCCTCAATTAATATATAATATTATTATCAAATTTCTTTTTTCCAATCATAGTTATTTCGAATTTTTTGCAACAATGTATAATCATTATATATTAACAATATAAGAAAGTAGTTTGAAAATATTTGATTTGAAAGTTAATTGATTATTGGCTTAGAAATAAATTAATTGGTAAAATTTTTCATTTGTTTTATTTAGAATTTTATTTAATAAAGAAAGTGATAATTGATTATTTTTTCCTCAAAACTCTCTTTGATTGACACATATGATTTTTCCTTCTCATTTTCTCTCTCCGTCTCCTATATAAGATTATTATCAAATTTCTTTTTTTCAATCATAGATATTTCAAATTTTTTGCAACAATGTATAATAATTATATATTAACAATATAAGAAAGTAGTTTGAAAATATTTGATTTGAAAGTTAATTGATTATTGGCTTAGAAATAAATTAATTGGTAAAATTTTTCATTTGTTTTATTTAGAATTTTATTTAATAAAGAAAGTGATAATTGATTATTTTTTCCTCAAAACTCTCTTTGATTGACACATATGATTTTTCCTTCTCATTTTCTCTCTCCGTCTCCTATATAAGATTATTATCAAATTTCTTTTTTTCAATCATAGATATTTCAAATTTTTTGCAACAATGTATAATAATTATATATTAACAATATAAGAAAGTAGTTTGAAAATATTTGATTTGAAAGTTAATTGATTATTGGCTTAGAAATAAATTAATTGGTAATATTTTTTTATTTGTTTTATTTAGAATTTTATTTAATAAGGAAAGTGATGATTGGTCACTTTTTCCTTAAAACTCTCTTTGATTGACACTTATGATTTTTCTTTCTCATTTTCTCTCTTCGTCTCCTCAATTAATATATAAGATAAAACGCTTTTATTAAATATAAATCATTTTTAGTAAATAATTTTTAAACAAATTATATATCATTTTATAATAACATATAATATTTTTTAAATACAGTATCTTTTTATTATATAGTATAAATTTTGTTATAAATAGATAACGTTTTTTAATTTATAATTATAGTTTTGCGAATAATAATTTTTTTTACTAGTTATAATTTACGATTTTTTACAATATATATAGTAAAACCAATTTTAATATATTTAGTATTTACTTTGTCTAAAAACCAATTATATTTATATTTACTAAAGATTTTTTTAAGTTTTATAATATGTTATCATGATCCCGAGCTTTAGGAGTAGCTAAAGGAGAAAGATGAGCGGATTGTAGCTTTAGAGACTTTAAACGCTACAATCATGAAAAAATTGGCGGCAATCCAGATACAAGTGGCGGAAACTAGTCTCAAGTTACGGCGATCCAGAAAACGAACGAGATCATGTTGGTAAAGATGAAGGAGTTGTTTTCGTACTCCTTTTAATTTTTTTATCCAACATTTAATTTTTTCCCTAAAACTTATAAATATATTTTTTAATTTTAAATCTTTTAAATTTTATTTATGATATTAAAATTTAAAATCACAAAATAATAGTAATCTTTAAATTTTAAATTATATTAATCAATTAAGTAAAATGTAATTATTAATTATTAAATTTTAATTAATTAATATTTTCGACGACATACGTTTGTTGGAAATTCCCGACGAAAAAGCTTGTCGGAATTTTAAAATTTCCGACGAAACATTTCGTCGGAATATTTTTCCGAGGAAACATGTCGTCGGAATATTTTTCTGACGATAAATTTCGTCGGTAATATAACCGACGAAATTTCGACAAGTTTTCTCACGGCAATTTTTGTCGGAATTTCGTCGAAAACTGTTCGTCTGAATTTCGTTGGAATATCGTCAAAGATTCTGACGAATTCCCGACGAAATTTTTTCCCCGACGAAGCGGTTCCGTCGGTAATTCGTCGGTATGGGCTAATCCCGATGAATTTCCAACGAAATGCTCCGTCGGAATTCGTCTGTTTTTTGTAGTGAAAGAGGAGAGGGCGAAAAAATTTCGAAATCTAAACTACCTTCTTCTCTTACTTGTCACACAGTAACTAGACTTGGCCCATTTAGATTGTTTCCATTTGGGCTTAACCATAATCGGTCCATTATTATGTGGACATGGACAGCCCATAGTTATCATGTCCAATTGACATCTCTAGTCTTCGTACATCTAACCCTAACCTCTGAGTTGAATTTTAAGATCCATCAAAAATCATGAGGCCTTTTATAACCTTCAAGACATGGTTTAATTTTTTAAAAAACTCCCTCTATATGTCTATGTTTTGTTGTGCAACGAAAAATGTTTAATGATTAGGTTTTTGTTTTTTTTTTGTATTTTGGTTTATAGTTTTGGGTCATACGTTAATGTTGCCAAGGTTCTTTCAAGACAAAGACAGCATGAACCTTCGAAATGTCCCTTGCGTATGCACGCACCACCTGCGCTGAACTTCTTACATCATACTCACAAGTACACACATTAGGATTAGCGATTATGTGGTTATTTTAGTAATAACTAAATTAGTGACAGTTTTATTTTTGATGGCTACAAAACTATTGTTATATGAAACAAAAGTGTCATGATTTTACGAAATTTATTGTCAAATAAATACCAAAGGTTATTTCAATGTTATTTCTTTTTAGCATATTCAAATGCCAACAGCAAAAGAGACCCATTATACCTTGTGGCTACTATCCACATACCAGGAAGAGTGGATAAAAGTCACTTTGAGGAGTTGCTGGTTTGTGTGGTCTTTAGTTCTTCGAATGTGATTTGAGAGCTTAACCATGCGTTTTTACTAAAGAATATCTCGGAGAAAAGCAGCTAAAAACCCAAAAAAAGTCTTTAAAAATCAAATAAGAGAAAAATACATAAACTTTAGAGGTGTAGGCACGAAGATAAGAAGCGGGTTTTGGTAGCTTCGTCTTCCCATTCCACACCTTCAATCCATTCTTTCTCAGTGTATCTTATGGTCAGCTCATTTTCACCATGTCTACCACTTTGGGAATCGAGTGGAAGCTTCTTCAGATTTGGACATCTGATTACATCGAGTTCTTTAAGATATGGAAAGGGTAGAGGACTCCAATATATATTCTTCAATTCCGGTAGATCAGCCAACCGAAGAAACATAAGCTTTTGAAAAGTAACAATCCCTGATTTTTCACCTTGGCAACCTTTCTCCTTGTTTATTATATCTTCTAGTTGATTTGCACATCCAACAGAAAGAATTTTAAGATTTGGAGCGAACATCAACAACGTCAATTCCTTTAGGCATCTGCAATCAAGAATAATCACTTTGGAGAGGCTCAAGAAGCAAGATTTCCTCGGTTCATGTAGAGGAGAAATCGTCTTTGTATTGATGCATATCTTTCCCATCTTTATCTCATGGATATTACAATCCCAAATGCTTAAATCACGTAGCTTGTTCATAGTTATTGGAAGTGATAATATAGATGATTCCAGATTCATACCTCTGAAATGTAAATCTCTTGTACAATTCGTCAACCTATAAGAGCTCAAAAACTGCTTTAAACCTGGAAGAATACTGATGTCTATGGTTAAAATCTCTAACTGTTTCAAGGTATCCAACTCTTCCACTATGTCACAATCCAATGAAAAACCAGTATGATATAACTTCAATATTTTCAAACTATGCAGCCTTGATATCCCAAAAATACTCGAAAGGTTAAATGTTTCTTCCAAATCCAAGTGAATTAGTTTCTTCAACTCTTGAATGCCCTTGGGCAAACAACGTATACCGGTAAATGACAAGTTGAGATATTGTAAAGAAACTAATTCTGAAATTTCTTCTGGCAATTCAAAGAGCGTCTCGTTATGTGATAGATCCAAAACAATTAGCTTTGGCATAGACTTGAAGAATTCACTCGAGATATTAGCCAAATTCACCTCATGTAATAGCAAAGTCGTGAGTTCGAGACATTCAGGCTTACCAGCGAGATGGACAATCTTGTTCTTCATTAGTGACATCTTTCTCACAACATTCCAATTCTTAACTTTCGGAATTTCATGTAAGCCAGCATCCGCACGCACGATAAAAGCCTCTTTTTGTATTCCCAAGTCAGTTGCAATCCATAATGCCATTTCACGAACAACATCATGCATAGACACACCAGATATTCTACCAGGTATCTCCATCAACAATGATGCACGAACCAGACAACCGATTATCTCATAACCTTTGTTTTCAGCTCTTTCAAAACCTTCACTTCCATCTATAATCCCTTCCCATATCCAATAGTCTATCAATTTTTTCTTACGAATAAAAGCATCTTCTGGAAATAAAGCACAATACAGCAAAGATGATTTGATCTGCTCCCCCTCAAGACTATCGTAACTATACTTCAAAAGCTGAAAGACCTTATCTTTCATGCCAGAAAACTCTGTAGCATATGAAGTCAAAGCATCTATCGCATGACGCCATTCTTGTATGGTTTTCTTGCGTGACATGGTCTCACCTACAACATTAAGCGCCAATGGTAGGCCACAACACTTTAGCAACCACTCTTGCAAAATCTGAGATCCATGGATCACTTCTTAGTGTTATTTGTCCGACCTTCTTTTGGAACAAATCAAATGCGTCATCTTCTGACAAGCATTAAACTTCCATCGGGTCGTCTACCCCCATATGTGCACATACATCTTCGGAACGAGTGGTGAATGCCACTTTGCATCGGTTTTGTGTTGTTGGAATCGGGATTCCAATCTCAACCAAATCCAATTTCTTCCATAAGTCATCTAAGAATAACATAAATCTTTTTTTTCTTAAGAAATTGTACATACTATCGGCCTTTTGGCTTGTCTCTTTTTGTTTCCAGTCCCCTCCAAAAAGACCAACTTTCCGAGCAATTTCATCTTGAATCTTCTCTACATGTAGCTCCTTAGACACAACAAGCCAAATAACAAAATCATATCGAGAGTTGAGGCCACTAAACTTATTGTTGAGTTGTGTGAGAAGAGATGTTTTTACTACTCCACCCATACCGTACAAACCCATAACTCCAACTCCATCTTCCATGAGATGATTCCATGCCTTTTCAAGCATTCCTCTTTGACCAACAATCAAAGGTTGAAGTTGTCTTTCCTCCACCTCAGATGTTTGACAATCACTTGAAAAACTCTACTTTTGAGTTTCCCAACCTCCTTCAACGTCGAGAAAACACTTTTCCCATAGCGATAGCTCGATATCAAACTAGTAGAGCAAAACCCAGAAAGACACAACCTTTGAAGCTGAGCATTTCTATCATTAAGAAGATCATTGACTCTGTTTTCCAAAGTCTCAACTCTAGTAAGCCATAGACTGAACTCGGAAAGCCTTTGTAGACCTCTATATTCCTCATCTCTTGTGACCCTTGTTGATAGATCATCCCGCTTAGCCTTGAGCTCCTCCATGGTTGTCGCTAGAGCCGTCAAATTCTTCTGGAGGTTGTAAACATAACCTGCTTTGAAGTCTAGCCATTGACAAACTTTATCCATCGATTGATCAGACGATATCGAGAGTGAGAAGCAATTTCCCATTTACACAGAGAGATGAGCAAACGAGAGAGAGAGAGGCAGAGAATTATTGAAGATGACAATGCAGATATTTTGATGTAATAAATAATTAAATCTGTTTTCATAAAAAAAGATGGGCTAATAGAAAGGCCCATCATCATCTTCTTCTTCTTCTTTCTCCACTCTAAGAGAGTTAGGGTTTTTACTGGAAAATGGCGATGAGACATCTGAGCCGATCGAGAGACGTTGCGAAGAGATCGACGAAGAAGTACATTGAGGAACCTCTTTACCATCGGCTCTTCAAGGATGGTGGGAAGGAGGTCAATGTTCTTCAACAGCTGAATCAGTTCCTCAAGGGAACTAAGCACGTCTTCAAATGGGAGGTTGGAGATACCATCAAGAAACTCCGAAGCCGTTCCCTCTATTACCCTGCCCTTAAGGTTTCCATAAGTTCCAATTCACTATCATTTGCTTCAACCTCTTGTGTTACCTGTAGATTCATTCTCATTGCCAATAATTTAGCAACTGTTGGATGTTTGTTTCTATGGTTATGCTCCTGCTTTAGGATTCATAGTTATTATTTTTGCGTCTTGCAGCTCTCTCAGGTTATGGAAGAGAGAGGTATGAACAAGACGGTGAGCGATCAAGCAATCCATCTTGATCTTGTTGCCAAAGCTCGAGGAATCGCTGCGGGGGAGGCTTACTTTGTTGGTCTTCCTGAAACTTCTAAAACCGAGCTCACTTATGGGTCTCTTTTGAACTGCTATTGCAAGGAGTTGATGACAGAAAAAGCACAGGGTTTGCTGAACAAGATGAAAGAACTCAACATTACTGTTAGCTCTATGTCTTATAACAGCCTCATGACCCTTTACACTAAGATAGGACAGCCTGAAATGGTTCCGCCTATGGTTCAAGAAATGAAGGCCGAGAATGTCATGCCGGATTCATACACTTACAATGTCTGGATGAGGGCTTTGGCTGCTACTAATGATGTTTCCGGTGTTGAGAGAGTCATCGAAGAGATGAATAGAGATGGCCGTGTTGCTCCGGATTGGACTACATACAGCAATATGGCTTCTATATATGTTGATGCAGGACTATCTGACAAAGCTGAGAAGGCCCTTCAGGAACTGGAAATGAATAACATGCGTCGTGATTTTACGGCATATCAGTTTCTTATTACTTTGTATGGACGGCTGGGCAAACTGACTGAAGTTTACAGGATTTGGCGTTCATTGAGGCTGGCTATTCCGAAAACCTCGAATGTAGCCTATCTGAACATGATTCAAGTTCTGGTGAATTTGAAAGATTTACCGGGTGCAGAGACACTATTCAAGGAATGGCAAGCTAACTGCTCTACTTATGACATCCGGGTTGTAAATGTATTGATTGGAGCTTATGCAAAAGAAGGTCTCATCGAAAAAGCAAAAGAGCTCAAGGAGAAAGCTCCAAGAAGAGGAGGAAAGCCCAATGCTAAAACGTGGGAGATCTTCATGGATTACTATGTAAAAAGCGGTGATTTGGCTCAAGCACTTGAATGTATGTCTAAGGCAGTTTCTATTGGCAATTGGCTACCATCACAGGAAACAGTTGGAACTTTGATGAGCCATTTTGAGCAAAAGAAGGATGTAAGCGGAGCTGAGAATTTGGTGGAGATATTAAAGAAGGGAGCGGATGATATTGGTGCAGAAATCTTTGAATCACTGATAAGAACCTATGCAGCAGCAGGAAAGAGTAATCCTGTTATGCGCCGGCGTCTAAAGATGGAAAATGTGGAGATTAATGAAGTTACAAAGAAGCTGCTCGATGAAGTATGTCAGGAAGAGTGAGGTCTGGTCTATCTCTATCTCTATCTCTTTCTCTTTCGTCTTTAAATTGGGCAAAGACATTTATTAGTCGCGTAGGGGCACTTTGCATTCTTCACAGCTCTGTTTCTTCTTAGTAATAAAAGTAGACTCTTTTTAATCAATCGTATTCTGTTTTACCAGCACCTAAGACTATATGTTCATGCTTCTGTGAATTTGTTTCGAGCTTTGCTTGGATTTGTATTCTGAAGACGATGTTTTTTTTTTTGAAATGGCTAAGGGTTCCTATTAGATTACATTACACTATTTGGTGTTAGATCACGAACATCCTCTGGAAACAAAGGAAAAAAATAGAAGGAACATTAACATAATTAGGGATAAGTTTGAGATGTCAGATTTTGTGTTTTGATCATCTTATCAATGTTGCAAGGGACAAGCAATTAGTAGCCATTTTCCTCAGCTCATCCACAGCGTGTTGAACAGTATTAACTTGATGCGATTCTATGAACCCGTCGACACAAACGCCGTAATCAGACACAGCTGCGGTCAAAAACATTTTCAGTGACATAACATTTCTTTTCGTAATGCTCTTCCTTGCGTTACCAATATTGAAGGCTGCGTTCATAAGAGTCGTGTAGCAAATCGCAATTTGATTGTTTCCGTTTTTGCACCTCGCAGCATCTGCAATCGCCAGTTTGGTCTTAGCCTCAAGGGCTCGAATAGTGCTATCCGTAGCTTTTATCGGTCTCGAGCCTTTAACCAGCGGCTGGCACAATGATGGATATGCAGTTTGGGAGCAGAGGCTTTTGAAATGTGCTTCCGCAGCTTGGCTCAGCATCAGGAGAATCACAGTCACGGCAATTGTCGTGAGTTGGAGCTGGGTTTTGTTGCAGCCCGCCATTTTTGTTAGTTACAATTTGTGTCTTTTAAATTTGACAACAAAAAAATTAACATGGTAATTAAATTCCTCTCGCTATGTATAGAAATATTTTTGGTATTTGAATTATTGGTGATGTGAGTTTTCTAATATTTGTTTTCTTGGTAATTATAAATTTGGTTTGTTTGAGGTTTAACTTCGTTTTAGGAGAAAACTTCTCCCTGATTTTTTTTTGATAAATAACTTATCCCTGAATTATGGAGACTAGTAAATTTATTCCCGAATTATGGTGACTTTATTAAATATTCTTTTATGTAACTATAACGTTTGATTTTACTACTAGTTTGTTGGTCTCAATATGATGTGGACATGAAGATTTTATAAATAACGATTTGTTTATATTTAAATAATATAATATTTTATTAATTATTATGCATTAATTTTTTATTTTGAAAATATTAATTTTAAAAACTTTAGTTCTATTATTTTTAAATTTTATTATGTATATTTTGAGATTTGCTTAATATGATAATTTGACATATTTTGCATATGGTATAATATTTTCTTGTTTTAACTGACAACCTAGCTAGAAATTTTGCTATTAATAACAATTATCACTGTATTGGTTTTAAGCTATGACTTAATAAATTTATAATTTTTGTTTGATTTTTTTAAAATAAAAATATAATTATATGTTTTCTAATATTTTTAATAATAGAGAAGATAATAATTAACTAAGATTATTAAAAAAGTTTCATTTTTATAAATTTTTGGTTTTGTTAATGTTTCATTTTTCAATATTTTTAAATTAGTATTTTTCCTCTTTTATGTTTTTAATAATATAAGTTAACTAAAAATTGATTGAGTGTAGTTTTGTAATCAACCACCTTAATTTTTAATATCATGCAAATTTACTTCACAAATAATACATAAGATATGATCGGTTCACAACCGAAAGGTAGCTAACAAAGGGCAAATACATTTAACCAAAAGCAGAACAAACAAGCATAATTGTTACCATTGCAATATGAAAACAGAGTAATATCGTAACACCTCGTTTGCCTCTCTCGTATGCCTTGACGCCCCCTCTTCGGGCATGCAAGCTCACCCTGTCCGACGGACGGAAGTATTACCAAGAGGAGACTTTAAAGTCATGATTTACTGTCCCTGCAATTACCACATGATATTTCTCTGTGTTTTGTCCTCACTTGCACGATTCCGGAAACTTATCCACGGAAGATCACCCATCCAATATTACTCTAACATAAGCACACTTAACTATGAAGTTCTATCAGGACCAGTGACCAAATAGATAAGTGCACTTTGGTAACATAAGTAGTTAAATCAATCATTTTAAAATTTCCCCATACACAACTTTGTCTCCGTAAACCAGGATCTCACAAATACTATGACCAACATCATTTAATGGAAGGATGAAAGATTGCTACTAACATGCCTCACGAACGAGGTTTGGCTAGACGGTCCACCACGAGCTAAGTAAACTTGAAATCTTTCGTCCCTTGTGGCGCTCTTTGCGTTCCTGCACTATCATGTTGGCTTTTGTATTTTTCAAGGAAGAACTCACACTCACTATACGCTGCACAAAGTCTCTTGATTAGAGACGTGAAGATGCAGTACCGTGGCCAAACATGTGGCTTAGAGATGGCTTCAATAGTGTCTTTACAATCAGGAGCTATCATCACCTTTCAAATTCGTAGATTAGACAAACCTTGTAGCGCCCAAATAATGCATCTAATCACGCCGAAAGTGTGATTCTGGGAAGTTGTAAAAGTCTCTCGTGAATGATAAAGAACATTTCCTTCGTGGTTTCTTGCAAATCACACACCTCCGTTATGTAATGAAGAATTTCTCCATGTTGAGTGAACATTACATTTGATCATTCCACGTTATGGTTTTGTCAATTCCCAATCATGGCTCTTGGGGATCGGATCGTGAATCACTTACACCATTTTTCTTGTTACACTTAGCTGCTCTCTAGGCTGTTCCATCTTCAATTGATTTTTGCACCACCACTTCAATATCTCTCTTCCCCTCCAAAATGATGATACTCCAATTTTCCAAATGTTCCATAAGACCAAGGGATATTTTCTTTGAATGATACATTACTGTTTGGCGAAGAGAAGAGGTTTAGTAAGTGCGTCATATTATCTTCAAGACAATATGAAAAACCATCTACCTGCAACGTTATTAAAGCAACATTCATCACATGTTGAGCTTCTTCACACAAGAAGAGAACATGGTTAATCGTTTCATTATGACCATGACAAAGTTTACAATGAGTGTCCATCAACACTTCTTTACTAGCCAACATCTCTGCAATAGCCAGTGCACCCGATAAGGCTCTCCACCAAAAGAACTTAATCTTTGGTTCGGTTTTCATTTTTCAGATATGCCTTTTCAACTCAATTCGCCTTTTTCCAGCTAAAATCATTGAGGAATTATAGGGTCAATTGCATTAGCTGTTAACCACTGACC
The DNA here is from genome assembly GCA_900406275.1 of Anastatica hierochuntica. Taxonomy (NCBI): domain Eukaryota; kingdom Viridiplantae; phylum Streptophyta; class Magnoliopsida; order Brassicales; family Brassicaceae; genus Anastatica; species Anastatica hierochuntica. The sequence goes on along the minus strand of OVAN01007504.1, from coordinate 6,497 downwards.
ACTCTTAACCGTATACGAATCATTCTTGGTGTACGTCCATATATACTTGTAATCAACCTCTCTTACAGGAAGTTTTAAATTTCTGTCCACAACTTCCACAGGAAATAAAACAGAGAGGATGTGTAGTTTCCATGAACCGTTCTCATCATTAGTTTGACAACATTTAGATCCAGATCTTCAATTCCTTGAGAGCATAATGGTTTACGTGGGTGAGTATCCAATATCCATTTCTCTAACAATACCTTAGTATTTCTACCATTGCTGATAGATTAAATAAGACCTTTTTTAAGAAGTTATTTCCAAAAAGATATACTCCTCCACGCATATGAAGATCGATATCCATCACCAATCCCCAAAAGGTTGATCGGGAATAATATCTACCTTTATATAAGCGAGCTAATAGCGATTCCGGTTCATTGTATAACTTCCAAACTTTTTTGCGAGTACAACTTGATTGTAATCCTTTACATCACGAAATCCTAAGTCACCCTCTTCCTTGAGTTTACAAAGGTCCTTCCAAGAAAGCCAATGTATTTTGCGTTTCTTATCATAAGCATTCCACCAAAAAAGCTCGTTGTTGCACCAATGATCTATTGACATTGAAGTTTGGTGAATCTAAAACATGACATCGCATACTTTATTTCCCCCTAGAGAAAGTTTTTTTTCATACCAACCATTAAGTCTTTTGTCATACTTCTCCCTGCTGAACGACAAAAGTTTCTACTTCAACCCACTAAAGCATTCCAGAAGACCCAAATACAATCAATTGCATCATTCTTTTTCGATCCTCAAAATCTCGGCGAACAATCTTTTCATATACAAATCAACTTTACCTCTAAATGTAATGGACGATTTGTGGAAGTTGATTTCCTGTCCCGAAGCATCACCGTAGTTTCAAACACTTAAAAAATTCAGAACATTGCCAGATAGTAGCTTGACAGAGAAATAAGCTATCATTAGCGAACAAAAGATGCTGGATTGATGGGCATTTCTTCATTAAACTCATCCCCGTAATACGATCATCCATTTCAGCCTTATCCATAACATGTACCAAGGCTTCTGCACATAGGATAAAGAGAAATGGAGAAAGTGGGTTGCCTTAACGGATGTCCCTTTCTGGTTTAATGAAACCATGGTCTTGTTCGTTAAGCAAAATGGTGTATGTAATCGAACGAACACATGACATAATCCATAACGTCCATCTCTGATCGAAGCCAAAACACTTAAGTTATTCTTCCAGAAAAGACCACTCGACTCTATCGTAGGCCTTGTACATATACGTTTTTAATTCGGTACTCTCATGGGCAATGAACAAGTTGTATGATATGAGTCGTCCTTCTACAAAAGCCCCTTGTGTTGGAGAGACCAGCTGTGGCATAATTCGTTTAAGTCTAGAGAAGAGAATCTTGGATATAATCTTATATGAGGTAGAGCATAAACTAATCGATCCAAGATATGTCATCAGCTTTGGATTCTGCTTTTTGGGGACTAAACATAACAAGGTAAAATTCTTTTACGTAACTATAAAAATTCTAAAGTTGAATAATTTGTTCGTGCCACGTTATATTGAGTATGAGAACGAAAATTGAATGTCTTATATCCATCCATCCATCCATCCATCTATTTGTCTATGTCAACTAGATTATACGCGGGTAAATAAGTTAAAATTATATTTTTAATATAAAGAATTTAAATCGTTAAATAAAGTAATAAAGAACTGTGCAATTAGCTTATGACATACATTTTGATAGAGAAAATCATAGTTTGAATCTCATAATATAGAAATTTATAAATAATTTACATGGTCGAAAAATCTAAGCAATATAAACCCTAAATAGAATATAAAATTCTATAAATATGAAAAATTATTTTAATCATATTAATAAATAAATATATGCACTATAATTTTTTTGTTCACAACACTATACTTACTTTATTTAAAATTAGTTGATCGAAAATAATATTTTTACCTATTTTTAAAATTTTAAATTCAAATTTGTAATTTAAATATTTGATATAAAATAGAACTACAATAAAAAAATATAAAAGATAAAATTAGAAAATTTAAAGAAAATATTTTAAGATAACAATCATCTTTTTTTTTCATTTTTTGGTTAAGGTTAAGTTATTTAAAAGAAATCATCTATAAAATTTATGATACAAATTGGTACATGTCATTATCAAAATTAATGGTGATACATGTCAAAATCTCATTGATTTTGAGAGTTGAAATTTTGCATATGTGTCGCATCGACGTCAAATGCATTCAACTTTATATAATAACTTTAGGTTTTTAATCTGCGCTCCGTGTATATAAGCTTTATATAATTTTAGAAGTACTTTATTACATCGATGATATCTATAAAAACTATAAAATATCTTTTATGTTGATAAATATATGTATATATACATAGATACATACATAAATATCTTTTATACATAAATATCTTTTGTGTGTGTGTGAGCACGCGCGTGCGTGCGTGTGCGTGTGCGTGTATCTGCATGTACGTGTACGTGTGCGTGTGTGTCTGTGTGTGTGTGCGCGCGCGTGCGTGCGTGCGTGCGAAGCCATATTATTATAAAACCAAACTATGATATAAAGTATATTTTGAAAAACTATAACATAGTTCTCCTGAAAAATATGAAAATACAACATTATCATTCGAGTGTTTTGTTTTTGTTAAAATATTTCTCTTTTTTTCTTATATTTATTGATGAATGAATTTTTTTATGTTATTTGTGTAGAGTCTTATGGTATAAGTTGTACTGTATCATATGTCGAAAGCTCATTTTTATGATTTTTTTAGTATGCACAAGTTCATCATTATTTTTTGTTTCTCCTGATTTTTTTTTAATAATGTATCTTTTAAAGATAATTAGAAAAATTATTTTGACTATCCAAATTCATGAAATGTATATAAATTTTACTTTCTTAATCTTTTATTCTTTCAACCATTGCATAACTGCAATCATATTATTTTTACGTCATTTTTCATTTTCCCCCATTAAGAGTTATATTATAATATTAACGGAAGAATACAAAGCCGGCTAGCGGTAAACCGCTACCAGAGCCAATAGCCCACCGCAGGGGAGACATATGCAATACAATTGAACACATCATACTTAACAACAAAAGAGAAACCAACAACTAACCAACATAAAACAAAGATTAAGTAAACTAACAAGCGCTATTTTGAGGATTCACCTTCACTAATTCTCTAATCAAATAAGTTTTTCTTAAGAGAAGAAAAATAGAAAGATGTCGCCAAAACCGATTCACGACAATAAATCTTCTCGTCCTCTTTTGAAATGGATAGTCTTCGGAAGTTAAAACACAAAGTGTTTCCTTAGGATGGCACGACAGAAATCTTCATATAAACCGGTTAACAGTTGAGTCGTAATGAAAACGATCAAAGATCGAAATAATGGACGCACCATCTAATCAGATCTCGACCGAATCTGCTGATTAATATCGGAAGAGGTGACTAGAAGTCGCTTAACTAATTCATCAGCTAAGAAACAGATCTAAAGGTGAAGGATGCAATCCGATTAAGCCTATAAAAACCAATTATGCATAGATAACGCAACAAAGGTAAATTCCCAAATCAAAATAGCTCACTTAGGATGCTACGACGCAATACAAAAAACACTGACAAGAGAAAATGAAGATAACATAAACCAGACCAAAGAGCTGAAAGTGTTCACAGCAAGCCTCACCGTCGATGTTAAAACACCCGACACCTCCACACTTTGTTCAGCCTGAGAGAAAGAACAAACGAAAACACCAACACAACTGAGGACAACAGAGAAGATGCAAAGAGTTTTGGTACCTTATCTACAACTTATTTTCATGCCCAAACAGATCCGAAGACTGGAGGTTGAGCAAGGCCACTCGAAAAGGAGAAACAATACTCTTCACTTCCCCTTGGTAACAAAAACAAGTCCACCAAATCTTCTTCAAAAATCATAAAAGAAACAGACATAAGAGAGACAAAGAAGAAACAAAATAAAAAAAATGGGATAGGGAAGGCAACTCTCAGAGGTGATGAGGAGCACCGGCGGCCAGAGGTACCCTCCTCAATCAAAGGCGATTCTGACGGCTAGGGCGAACAAAGACGAAGGTGAGAGGTTTTTTTTCCAATAACCATTTTAAACATTTTTAATCATTTATATTCCTATAATTCCTTTCTTGCAACTCTATTGTGTTTCTCTCATTCTTTTCAAACAATTTATTAATTTTCCTTGTCATTTTCTCAAAATCTATTGTTTTTCATGTTTTCGTTAGCACTCACATAATTTTCTTCTACAAACCTATCTAAATATACTTGTTTTCTTCTATACTTAGTTACAATTTATGACTCTTGATTATGATCCATAGATAAAAATTTGAGTTATAAAATTAAATAGAAGTCAAACTCAAGAAAAGATTGAAAATTTTGACAAATACAAACGAGAGTTAGTTTTAGTATTTATATTTTTAACTATAAAAATGATGATTTAAAAATTAAACTCTTGTAGATAAAGAATAATCCAAGAAATTAAGAAATCTTATATTACTTTAATCTAAACAAAATTAAAAAAATAAAAAAAATAGAGTTTCTTGATTTAACTCAAAAAACATCACTAAAAATTTCAACGTCGAATGACCACATATCACATAAATATTGTTAAATAAAATCTATTTTGATTTGTAGTAAGTCAAAAACTAAAACATTATTTCTTATTTCTTAAATTATGATTTTAAATAAATTTTTTATTTCTTAAAATATATTTGTAAATTAAATCACTTACTAATTTATCACTAAGAAACTTTCCAAATATAGTTTCTTTTATCATAAAAACAATGCATAATTACTTATTTCATGAACTATTAATTTAGTGGGTTTCCTTTTTTTGTCAACCACACATTAATCAGAAAGTCACTCCGAAATTGATAACCCAACTTGGAGGAAAAGAATTTACAATAGAATATTCATTGAAAATAATTTTGGATCCTTGGGCCAGAGAATCTTCTTGTGTATTCACCGTACGTGGAATAGTAGAGAGGGAGAAATTTGTGGTAATGTCCACAGAGACACTAGAACTCTTGGTCGTGCGTTAATAAGGCTGACCAGTCACTCGGGTTTTCAAGGATGTTGAAAAGCTCTACAAAACCCGTTTTGAAAAACTGACAATTTATTCTTCTGGTATGGAGCTCTTCCATCTGTGAGTGCAAGGGGGAAAGACTTCGTCTAGAGAATTTCGCTCCAACTAATTATATCGACTTGTCAGATCCAGTTAAGACCGAAAGTAGAATCTGATTGTTTCGAAGATCCATCTATTCGACACAGTAGTTCACCGGACCTGGTATTATGCGTACATATCTGTTTATTAATCGGGTCTGGTTGAGAATGTGCTTCTTCCCAACTTACCAAGTTAGTCTCTATATTCTTTAGGATATCTGCGACTATTAACTGTATACCTTGAAACACCATTTTATTCTTTGCTTTCCAAGTTAGCCGTAAGATCCAAGGAAAAAGTTTACATTTCCTATCTTAATTCTTCATGGGATTTTGCCAGAATAGGTAATCCATATTAGTATACATCGAATTTGTAGGAAACTCCTCCGGTTTTTCCGGATTCCTACAGAATTCCAAATTTGCCTAATCGAATTACATTCAAACATTTTCCTTAAGCCACTGCTAAACTCCCTGTAATGATTTTCCAGAGAAAATGTTGTAGTTTCAAGAACAATTTATTTTCCATGTAAACGCCTTCAGTGAGTTTTCTTTTCTCCTCATGATTTTTTTATTGCTTTCAGTTTAGTACAAATATTTTTCCTAACGTATCTCTATATATTAATCGAGGAGACATTTTGAGAAGATTTTGAATTCAAAAGCTGAGGTGTCTCACGGAGAGTGATTTCGGAAGACGTTAGCCAATTAGAATTAAGCGTAATTAAAGCTATTTAAATGATTTAAATAATGAGATTAATTGGTAAATATATAAAGAATATCGGAGTAAACAAATATGGCAAGTAAGAACTAAACATCTTTCGATTATTTTGTATTTTTGGTAATTAGCAAATATACTAAATTTATTATGTTCAAAAAATTTCAACTACAAAGATTGTGATCTCATTTTGTTTTAAATGTGAGCAAAATCCGGTGAATTTATTCTAATCACTTTAATTTTGAATTGAATGTGATCTCAAATTTCTTTTACAAACACTAAGAAACGAAATATATTAATTGTGATATCATGTAGTTTTAATTGTGCGTGATATTCGGTATGCGATTTCGAATTTTAGTTACCTTATTAATTTTATGTGATTAAAATTTCGATAACATATTCCCTTCAAAATAACTTTTAAAAAGATTTTACTAGATTATTTGTTATTTTAAATTGAAACGAATATTCTTTTCAATTAACTATCCTCTGTGCTATATAAATATGTATTCCACTCGAAAAAGTTTCCTCTAAAAAAAGTTACAAAATGGTCGTACAAAATAAGGTTT